>JAPFFP010047412.1:0-10376 GCA_026153255.1 Solanum medicagineum | reverse complement strand
ATACAAGTGGAAGAGGATAGAAAACTTACCTATCTTCTCCTTCTTCTTCCTTCTCTTCTTCTCCTTCAAGCTCTCTTTTTTTTTCTCTCTAAGTGAAAGACCAAGAAAATGGTCTTAACTTTTTGAACCAAGGGAGTATACATAGAGAGAGAATTTCTCTAAATTGCATCATAAGGGCCTCAAATTTGCTTATTCATCAATTTAGTCCCAAACTTTCTATTTTAAATCCAATTGAGGACTTCCGACTCCAATTTAAAAATACACTCCTATTATAATTAAGCACCACAAACTTACTTAATTTAAATTACGCTATATTCGCCTTAACTCTTCCAATTAAACGATTTACTTTGACTAGTTAAGTTACGGGGTCTAACAACATTTTAGTAGAATTGAGGTGAATAGAATAAGGCGAATTATGGACCTCATCAAGGATCCTTTCTATCAAACCATCAACACATGGTACACATAACCTTCCTTGGTACCTAAGGGCACCATCTCCCCCTTGGGAGAAAACCTCCACCTTGTGCTCTTTCACCAAGGCCTTCAATTTTAACAAGGAGGGATCAAGATCTTGTTTAGTTTTCACCTCCTCAACCAATGAGGATTTAGAACCATCAACAACAACAACACCACTATTACCAACCTTCTCCAACCTGACCCCAATCTAGACAACCGATGCACTTCCCTAGCCATCTCCTTATCACCACCATCAACATGAGCTAGGCTACCCATCGACACCCTACTCAAGGCATCCACCTCCACATTTGCCTTACCGGGATGGTAATGCACACTCATATCATAATCCTTAAGAAGTTCTAGCCACCTTCTTTATCTCAAGTTGAGATCTTTTTGAGTGAAGACGTATTGGAGGCTCTTATTATTGGTGAAAACATCCACATGCACCCTATACAAATAATGTCTCCACATTTTCAAAGCAAATACTACGACGGCCAATTCAAGATTATGGGTAGGGTAGTTCTTTTCATGCACTTTGAGTTGCCTAGAAGCATAGGCCATCACCTTACCATTTTGCATTAGTACACAACCCAAACCAATTCTAGAAGCATCACAATACACCACAAATCCCTCAAGCCCATCTGGTAGTGACAACATAGGAGCGGACACAAGCCTATCTTTCAAGGTTTAGAAGATTCTCTCACATTCATCAGTCCGCATAAACTTAGTCTTCTTTTGAGTCAATTTTGTAACAGGGGAAACAATAGAAGAGAACTCATTCACAAACCTCCAATAATAACCCGCTAAGCCCAAGAAGCTCCTTATGTCTGGCGGGGTCAATGGTCTAGGCCAATTTCTAATCACATGGGTCTTCTTAGGATCTACCTTAATACTATCTCCCGACACCACATGTCCTAGGAAGGTAACCTCCCTCAACCAAAATTCATACTTTTCATATTTAGCATACAATTTCTCCTCCCCCAATCTTTGAAACACAACCCTCAAATAAACCTTATGCTCCTCCTCACCACGAGAATAGATCAAAATATCATCAATGAAGATCGCAACAAAGGAATCAAGGTAGGGTTTAAAGACCCTATTCATTAGGTCCATAAAGATGGTCGGTGCATTGGTCAACCCAATAGACATCATAATAAACTAATAATACCCATATCTAGTCCGGAAGGCCGTCTTAGGAATATCGCACTCCCTCACTTTCACTTGATCATACCCGGACCGAAGATCAATCTTAGAGAAATGGCTAGCCCCTTGCAATTGGTCAAACAAATCATCAATTCTCGAAAGAAGATATCTATTCTTGATGGTGACCCTATTGAGTTGCTGGTAATCAATACACATCCTAAGGAACCTATTCTTCTTTTTCACAAGCAACACCGGTGTACCCCAAGATGATTGGCTAGGCCTAATAAACCCCTTCTCCAACAGGTCCCTCAATTGCTCTTTCAACTCCACTGGGGCCATACGGTAAGGGAGAATAGAAATGGGTTGAGTATCGGGGAAGAGGTCTATACCAAAGTTTATTTCCCTTTCGGGAGGAACACCGAGAAGATCATTTGGGAAGATATCAAAAAACTCATTTACAACCGGAACCGACTCTATGGGAAGGACTTTAGACTTCACATCCCTAACCCTCACAAGATGGTAAAGGCACCCCCTAGAGATCAACTTACGGGCTTTAATGCAAGAGATGAATCTACCCTTGACCACCACATCTTGACTCTCCTACTCAAGGACAGGTTCATTTGGGAATTGGAATTTAACCCTACAGGTTCTACAATCAATAGAAACATAGTATGCATGCAACTAATCCATCCCAAGAATAATATTAAAATCAACCATGTTTAACTCAACAAGATCATAAGGCAATATTTTATGCAAGATGCAAATAGGACAATTTCTATAAACTTTTCTAGCAACAATAGTTGCACCAATAGGAGTAGACACCTCATATGACTCATGCAACAACTGGGGGTCAACATGGAACTTTTTGGCAACAAAGGGGGTAACAAAAGAAAGAGTGATACCCAAATCAATCATACATACACATCAAAGTCAAAGATTTTCAACATACCGGTACGACATCGAGGATCTCATACACCCCTTGCCTCACATGCAAAGCATAAAACCGATTGTGCCTTGGGGCACTATCTTGTCGGCCATCTCTCCCCAAAGGAACTGCATTAACACCTTATGGATGAACCTCTTTGCCTTTGTTGCGATTTCGAGGGCAATCCACCTTTTTGTGACCCACTTCCCCATAACCAAAGCATGCATTAGTATCTCTCAAGCATGGACCCTTATGACCCTTACCACACCTAGGACACACCTCATTAGGAACCACAACACCAACACCTTGGGTCCTTGGGAGGTCATTGGAAAATCCCTTATTAGAAGCATGAAAGGACCTTTGGCCTTGGTGGACCCGGCCACCCTATTGGAACTTACCCTTAAAATGGGCCCTCTTAGCCTCATGACCCCCCATCTTCCTCAATTTTCTCCCCTTCCATTTGCTCGGCAAGGTCATCAAACGTGACAAGTCCATGTCACTAATCAACATGGTGAACTGGCACTTCTCACTAACCAAGTCGGACACACCCATCACAAATTTGTTCATCTTAGATCTTGAGTCGGCCACCAAATATGGAGCATATTTCGAAAGTTAGTTGAACTTGAGGGCATGCTCCCTCACACTCATGGAACCTTGTCTCAAGTTCATAAATTCCATCAACTTAGCTTCTCTAAGTTCAAGGGGGAAGAACCGATTAAGGAAGGCCACCTTGAACTCCTCCCAAAGCACCACATAGTTGACTCTCTTTTCCTCCTTCCATTGGTTGTACCATATTTGTGCTACCTCTTTGAGTTGGTAAGCCGCCAACTCTGCCTTATCTTCCGGCCTCACACCCAAAATAGACAAAATCTTGTAAGCCTCATCAATGAATTCTTGAGGGTCCTTACTCACCTTTAACCCATGGAATTTCAGAGGATTCATTCTCATGAAGTCTCTCACCTGAGAGGCCAGTGTAGGAGCATGAAGGGCTTGGGCCCCTTGATTAGCTACCACTTGTGCAAGCAAGGTGACATCATCCCTAAACTCTCTATTGGTCGGTTGCTTCTCGGGTATGTAGACTCGTCTTCCTCTCGTGTTAGGTATGATATAGCATAGCAAAGAACAAACTTCAGGGGAGGAAAGCTTACTTCAACTCCATAGCATGACTTAGAATATGAAGAAGGGAAACATTTTCTAAAACGTCTCATAGCCTCCTACTCATAATCATGGTGCACAACACAACCATGAATAGGACTCTAATCAACGCAGTGTGTTGGACTCCGAGGATCTAACAACCTAATGCTCTGATACCATCTTTGTCACGACCCAAGCCTAGAGCCTAGATGTGACCTGTGAATGGAGAACCCGAAGGAAACCCAAGCAAGCCTCATACCATATCATTACACATCCTTAATTGCGGAAACAATTAAAATAACAATGAGAAATAAGCATAAACAAGGGAATTGGGACTAAGGATAAACTTTCATATCATAATATCAAGAAACAAGAGAGTCAAGACTCATAACATAGATGCATATCATGTCCAACAACACTTCTAATACATAGATAAGATCGGGGGCCAAGATAAGCAACCGAGCTCACCCTCATAGTCAATATATAACAAAAGAAAGATAGTCTTAATACATAGCAAGAGTTCATAAGCAATGTCCTCGAAATAGAGGACTCACCAACAAGTGTGTAGGACAATGGAACTAGCCACGTGGAGGAGGAGGATGATCATGCGGTGCTTCGGTTCCTACATGGTGACATCATGTAGGTATAGAGTATGCGTTAGTACGTTTGAATGTACTAAGCATATAGGATGCAATGCAACAAGAGATAAGAAACATAGACAAAATGCATAATCATAAGCAATGAATAGCATACTAACAATATGACATGTAAAAATGATACTTCAAGTAAAACATGTTTATATAGAACATAATATATGTGTAACAAGAGACCATTAAACTATTGGTGGATCGTCACACCCTACCACCCTTGGTGATTGAGGTACAAACCTCATCAATAGGTTGGTAGATCATCGCACCCTACCACCCGTGGTGCCGAAGTATAAACCCCCCGATAGGTTGGTGGATTGTCGCACCCTACCACCTGTGGTGCCAGAGTACAAACCCCTCGATAGGTTGATGGGTACTAACCCCCAACAAGGTTGATGGATAGTCGCACCCTACCACCTGTGGTGCCGGAGTACAAACCCCCTGATAGGTTATCAAGGTACGAACCCCTTGACAAGGTTACCTGGCGCGCAACCCCCGAGTAGGGCATGGTCACATTCCAACACTATAAAGAGAATACCATATAGATACATTCACTTTATCATCCTATAGTCCTCATATACATACATTCATTTCCTCATCATATCATCATCATATAGTCATTCAACTCATAAGACATGCAATGGACCTTCAATTCCTCAAAAAGCCATAATCGGACATTTTATTAAACACTTAGAGGTTGTGTAGTGCTAGTGTAAAATCATGCAATTTAAGAGTGAAATCATGCTAGAAAATTCAATGCAAAATGTTCAATAGATACTTGGTAACACCCTCAAGCAATATACATCAAAACCGTTCATCAAATCTTACGATAGACCTTGGTTTCATAGCTCAAAACATAGGAAAACAGTCACAATTTCATAAATCTCAACATAGTGTGCAATGATTTTCATAATAAATAAGACCCGTGAGTAAATCACCTTTAAATCATGCAAATTTAAGTAAAAGGAAGCTTGGGTATCAAGGGTGAAAGGAACCCATGAAAGAAACCCACATACCTTAGCTTTGGAGATAAACTTGATGAAGATTGGAGATGGAGACTTGAAGCTTGAGTGCAATCCTTAATATCCGGAAAAGGTTTTGAGACTTGAATTTAGGAATAAAATATTTGGCTAAGTGTTTGAATGAGTATTGAGGAGTCTTTAGAATGATATGAGGGTGAAAAATGGCTAAATAAAGGTATTTTCACGTTTAGGAACACTTAGGCCCAAGACTTAAAAGTCTTGGACCGAAGTCAAAACTGGGCCAAAATTAACACTAGTGCATGCCCTTGGCGCGTCGCGGCAAGGGCGCGAAAGCTCACTGAAAATCGTCACTTGAAAAAATGAAATTGCTAATCGTTTGCTCTTAAATCGTGTTAGACCTATTTTCCACTCAAAATGACCCCCTGAACAAGAATATGAAGTCGGATTTTCGATATCGCGCACTGATTTTGAGATATATAGAAATTATTATCCCAGTCTCTTCCGAGGCACATTTTCAAGCACTTTTGGAGTCGTTACACATCTAAGGATCCTACTTTTGTCAATTCAATATAGACTAAAATGGTCGTTCTGTCAAAGCCACCATTCACAAACTCATGGCTCATGTTGGGGTTTTTCTGTCCTCTTGGGACAGTTCAAAGGAGTAAAAATTTGTAGTTATTGAGATTCTTGATTGTCAAAAAAAACTAAATTTTAAACTTTATGTTGACAAATGTTCTATATGACTTCATTTTAATATTAATCTACCATTTTGCCATTTTTACTATTTGAATATAACGAAAAGCTCGTTCTTAATCTTAATGAGGTCATATATGACCGCGCAAAGCACGGACATATTACCTAGTTTTCATATAAAACAGAATTTTTCCTTCCACTTTGTAATGTAGAAATTTCAACCTATGTAACAATGATTTTTAAAACGACTCTCGTGGCTTAGGAGGTACTGTGTTGGCCAAAGACGGCAGGTGATCAAAACATCCTGAGTGTGCTTCAATGGAATAGAGCTGTTATAGCAAAGTGATTGTGGAATCTATGTAAGAAAAAAGGCTACGTTATGGGTGCAATGGATGCATAGCTATCACATAAAAGATAGACCAGTGTGGGAGGTACAGATACCTCAAGCATCATGCATAATACAAGAGATACTCAAAGCAAAGGATACTTTTATTGAGGCAGGATATACAAAAGATGTTATTATACATATACCTCAATTTTCAATAAGGAGAAGAATGAGGGGGGAGTTTCAAAAGGTACCATGGAGAAGAGTATTGTGCAATACTCATGGCGCTCCAAAGTGGTGATTCATACTATATTTAACCATAAAGAAAAGACTATTGACCAGAGATAAAGTTATTAAATGGCGTGCTATCGACAACTTAAAATGTCTATTCTGTGATTATGCAAACGAATACGCCCATATGCCTCTATGGTTTGGGGTAAAATTTTGTGCTAACAGGAAATTGATAGGGGGCTATGACTTGGACAAAAGAGTTGAATTGGGATGTCCAGTGTGCAAAAAGAAAGACATTGAATGTAGTAATATATCGAATGTCGTTGGCGTGCAACATATACAAGATTTGGCTGGAGAGGAACCGAAAAGCTTTCCAAGGGAAAATTTTTGATGGAATGTGCTGGTGAAGCAAATTATATAAGAGATACATGCACGAGACACAATGTAGAATAAATTATTACATAGTTGATAGTTGTTTGGCTTAGCTTGAACTACAATCCTTAATCAGTAGTTGAATAGCTAGTATAAGAGATGTTTCTATAGTGGTTAGCAGATTTGGGGGATGTCCAAATACTGCTAGATTTTCTGTTTTGTAAAGTTGGTTCCGTAAATAAAATCTTTGCTTATTAAAAAAAACCCCAGATATTTTCTAACCATGAACTTAGTAATAAATATCAACTGAACAAATCAATGGAAATATCATTCGAGATTAATAATATGACCCCCAATGATTTTTATATTAATCTTGAATCAACAACTAATAAAAGATGAAAAGAAATAAATATCTAATTTGAATTTTTTATGGGGTCAAATTATTTGATGGTCGTGTTATGATACAAGTTTCCAATCTTTTGAGATTCTTTAAATTGACCTTCGAATTTTTAATATAGGGTCGGAATGTAGGCTGTCAGGTTGGGAAACAATATAGGACTATGAAATTTGAGGAAGGAAGTAAAAAATTTTAATAAAGTAATTTTTTCTTACAAAGTGAAAATTTTATGGAAGAATTTTTCGTTTTACAAAGTGAAAACTTCCATCTTATATCAAAACTAGACATTAATGTCGTAAAATTTTTTATAAAATAAGAAAAAAATTACATTAAGTGCATACATTTAATTATATTCTAAAAATATAATTATGTGTCAATTTTATTTTTTTATGGTCCAAATAGATTTCGAATTCAAAAGAGAATGAGGGAGGAGAGAGGAGGGAGGAGGGTTATTACCGTGATTAAATTATTCTTATTATTCTTCTATTTCAACTGTGTATTACTCATTGTGTCATCATTAATCTATCTTCACATTTATTGGATAGAGGTACAAGTGGAAACAAAGAATTTGTTTGATCATGTGAGATGAAATTAAAATTTTATTTGGATATATATGTAATTAAGATTTTTTAATTGTATTTTTTGTTCATAAATATAAAATTTCTCATAAAAATTTCATTTCTTTATATAATCTTACCAAACAAGCAAATTTTCAAATAACAAAAGTAAATAAATTAGCACAAAGCTATTCTAAAAGAATATAATATTTATTGATCGAATTTTAGTTCAACAAGAATAATAAAATTAAATATGAGTTATCGTATGTTACCTTTAACATTGTTATTTTTAGTTGTTTGCTAGTCAATATCATTACTAATTATATCATCATTTCATATTTCATAAAATTTTCATCACTCCTTTAGTATTCTTACAAAATAAATATAGATATAAAATGATGGAGCTTGTTTTTACAAAATATAAATTTGTGAACCAATTTTTTGTATTTAAAAAATGTGAAATTATGAGATGAAATTATTTGTCCAAAAGCTAATTGTATCTGATGATGTCAAAGCACAAGAGAAAATTTCATGTCTAAATATCTATTAAAACTTGACGAATACCCAAAGCAGTATGTACTTTTGGTAAATTAAAAAACTGAAAATGCTTAAAGTTTATTTATATGACTAGTATTAACCAAACCTAAAATAAATAATCCGAATTGAAGATGCTGTTATATGCTATATTTTTTTTTCCATTAGCTTTGAGGAAGCAAAATGAGGTGATGGGAATAGAAAATCGAAAGGCTTTTTAATTAAACTTTGTCCCATAAAAAATGATCATAAAAACTTAATTAAATGATTAATTAACATTGCAAGGCTAAGTTGAGGTGTAAGTTGCTCAATCATGGGGCGATTCCAATGGCTAAGAATAGGGCAAAGAATTTCACAAGGAAAAAGGATATCTAAATAATAATAAACGATGCAAGAAAACTAAGCATTCAGTTATTGTTGTATATTCCCACACTATTGTGGTCCTTGTCAAAGATTGGAACTCAAAAATTGCATCAACAAGAACAACAACAAATTCAAGATAAAAAATTGTAACGAGAACAAATTCAAAAATTTATTACTGTCTCATAGAGATAAAAAGATTGTTATTGAATTTTTTTCGACGCAAATGCATTAAATTCAAGCAAAATGAATTTTTTTTAAAAGAAATCATAAGCACTAATTGAAAGAAATGTGCAAAGTCTATATGAGAAAACGATAACAACAATAAAATATGGATAATCATACACATTAACAACATGTGACAAGAATTATATGAAGATGACTAGTACTACAATAGACATTAACAAGCCTTAACCTTCGTGAGACAAGACACCCTCCACCACCTATTCCTATGATCTATCCTAATCTGCGAGCTCATTTCCTTCTCATCTAGAGTCATCAATGGTAATATGAAGTTACGGCATATCCCGTCTAATAACTTCTCCTAGGTACTTCTTCGACCTACCTCTACTCCTTCGTGAATCCCCAATAACTAGCTTTTTGCATTTTCTCGTTGGGACATCAATGCACCTCCTTTGCATATGTTCAAACCATTTTAGTTTCGCTTTCCTCATCTTGTTCATTGCAGAGGTCACTCCCACCTTCTTTCAGGTGACCTCATTCTTAGTTTTATCTCTTCTCGTATGCTCACACATCCATCTCAACACCCGCATTTTTGTAACGTGCATCTTTTGAGCATGTGAGTGCTGTTGACACCCAATTTTTACCCTCCACGGTGTCAAATTAGTCATCAAGCTTTATTTATGTTTTCAACGATTTTCGGACAATTATTTTACTCAATAAAAAAAATTAAATTAATTAGACGGGCGCGTGAGGAACACGTGCCCGATACATTTTTCCCAAACCCCTTCTTCTTCCCCATTCCCTTTCCCAAAAACCCTTCCCCTTCCCCGGCACCGCCCCTTCCCCATTTTCCCCTTTCCCAGACCCCTTTTCCCCTTTCCAACCCTTCTTCTTCCCCCTTCCACCCCATTTCCAAAAACTCCTTTCTCCGTTTCCCCAAAACCCTTAACGCTCTTTTCCCCTTCACCTTACACGCGTGCTCCTTGTTTTGAAAAATTGATCCGTTGCATTAATTTGGAGAGAGCTATTTGAAGCTCCTCTTCTTCGATTTCGAGAGGCAGCAAGAGAAACCTCGAAAAAACCCAGCAATAGGGGCGGCGGACGAAAACAGAGAAGATAATCCAAAAACCAGATTAGAAAACTTGACCGATTTTCATAGCTGTTTGATTTCTAAAAAATCGTATAGTTCCAATCAATCGCTGCGGCAGCCATCAATTTAAAACTCTAAAAATTCCATAGCTGACTATCCTGGTTCGTAGATTCAAAGATTTAAACCATAGCATCTGGTCTTTGAGTCGAGGAATCCAAAACAAGCTTCGTTGTGGTGTCGAAATTCACTGTTAAGCTCATCGTCCCAGTGTAATACTCCTCGTCTTATTCATTTTCTTTCTATTCGAATATGGGTGTTTGACCATGAATTGAATTATCAGGTTGAG
>JAPFFP010047411.1:0-32769 GCA_026153255.1 Solanum medicagineum | reverse complement strand
GATCTGGCCCAAGCAAGGTGGTTTCACCCACTTCAAACCATCCAATCGGTGACCTACACTTCCTTCCATACAAAGCTTCATAAGGTTCCATCTTGATACTTGCGTGGTAGCTGTTATTATAGGCAAATTCAATAAGTGGCAAATGGTCCACCCAACTACCTTTAAAGTCCAATACACAAACTCGCAACATATCTTTAAGTGTCTGAACGGTGTGTTCTGCTTAACCATCTGTTTGGGGGTGGAATGTTGTACTCAAATTCACTTGTGTTCTAAACTCCTTTGGAAGGACTGCCAAAACTTTGTAGTGAATTGAGCTCCTCGGTCAAATATAATGGAGATTGGGGCTCCGTGTATCCTGACTATTTCTTGAGGTATAGCTTGGCATATTGTTCATCTATATAATCAGTCCTGACTGGCAAGAAGTGTGCTTACTTTATGAGTCTATCAACTACTACCCATATGGAGTCAAACTTCCGAAATGAGAGAGGCAAACCGGTAACAAAATCCATATTAATCATATCCCACTTCCAAGTTGGAAGCTTTATACACTGCATATAACCTCCTGGCTTTTGGTGTTCTACTTTCACCTGTTGGCAATTTGGACATTGACCCAAAAACTCTGCAAGGTCTTTTTTGATTCCTCCCCACCAAAACATTCCCTTCAGGTCATGGTACATCTCAGTTGATCCTGGATAGATGGAATATCGAGAATGATGGGCTTCTTCCATTATCCTCTTTCTAAATCCATTAATATCAGGCACACATAATTTATTCTGGCAGTAAGGTACTCCATTTTGTGCAAGGTCAAAGCCCATTACCGTACCCGGACTCACCTTTTCCTTAAGCTGTCGTGGAACAGGATCCTCGAACTATTTTTCTTTCACCTCTATTACTAATGAAGACTCCACAGCATTATGCACAATAATCCCTTCCTTTGGAGTTTCAAAAAGGTGAACTCCCAAACTGGCTAGCTAACGTAGATCCTTAGCCATTCCGTGACCTATTCTAACTGGATCATTAGTATTCATGATTGCCATACGACTCAAGGCATCGGCTACCACATTTGCCTTTCCCTGATGGTATAGTTTATCAACGTCATAATCCATTATTATCTCTAGCCATCTCCTCTATCTTAAGGTTAGGTATTTCTGCATAAATATGTATTGCATACTTTATTGATCAGTATATATGTCAATGTGAACCCCATACAATTAGTGGCACCATATTTTCAAAGCAAACATAATAGCTGCTAGCTCAAGATCATGTGTTGTGTTGTTTCTCTCATGCAGTCGTAGTTGTCTAGAGGCGTAAGCAATTACCCTACCATGCTGTGTCTGTACACACCCTAAGCCAACTCCTGAAGCATCGCAATACACTGCATACCCCTCAATGCCTTCCGGAAGTACTAGCACAGGCGCAAAAGTTAGCTTATTTTTCAACTCCTGGAAACTCCTTTCACATGTATCATTCCATTGGAACTTGGTTACCTTATGTATCAGCTTTGTTAGAGGTGCAGAAATAGAAGAAAAACCTTCAACAAACCTCTTGTAATAACCTGCCAAACCTAAGAAGCTCCGAACTTCCGTGGGTGTTGTGGATCTTGGCCAATCTTTTACAACTTCTATCTTTTGTGAATCAACCCTTATTCCCTCATCAGACACAATATGACCCAAGAATGCCACTATTTTTAGCCAAAATTCACATTTAGAAAACTTGGCATACAACTTTCGATCACGAAGAACCTATAACACATGTCGTAAGTGATATACGTGGTCCTTTTCTGACCTTGAATATACCAAAATGTCATCTATGGATACTATCACGAACACATCCAAGAATGGCTTGAATACCCTGTTCAACAAATCCATAAAAATAGCTGGTGCATTCGTTATCCCAAATGATATAACAAGAAATTCAAAGTGACCATAGTGTGTTCTGAAAGCTGTCTTGCGTATATCTTCCTCCTTCACCCTCACTTGGTGATAACCTGATCTCAAATCAATTTTTGAAAAGCATTTGGCACCCTGTAACTGATCAAATAAATCATCAATCCTGGGGAGGGGGTATTTATTCTTAATTGTCACCCTGTTCAATTGTCGATAATCGATACACATTCTCAAGGTTCCATCCTTTTTATGTACAAATAATACTGGTGCACCCCTGGGGGACACACTAAGTCTTATGTAACCCTTATCCAATAAGTCTTTTAGCTGCTCTTTTAATTCTCGCAATTCTGCTGGGCCCATTCTATATGGAGGGATAGAAATAGATTGAGTGCTTAGAAGCAATTCAATACCAAAATCTATTTCTCTTTCAGGAGCTAAACCTAGGAGTTCTTCAAGGAACACATCGACAAATTCATTCACTACTAGAACTCACTGAAGAGTTGGTGATTTTGCCTCCATATCCCTCACTCTAACTAGATGGCATATATACCCCTTGGCTATCATCTGTTTTGCCTTAAAATATGAGATAAACTTACCCTTTGGCGCCCCAACATTGCCTTCCCATTCAATAACTGCCTCATTTGGAAAGTGGAAGTACACTCTCTTAGTTCGGCAATCTACGGTGGAATAACAAGAAGCTAACCAATCCATACCCATTATAACATCCAATTCCACCATATCTAGCTCAATAAGATCAGCCAATGTGTCACGGTTGCAAAGAGTTACTACACAGTCATAATAAACTCTTCTACCCATAATAGATTCACCGGTTGGTGTAGACACTTCAAATGGTTTGTTCAATAATTTAGGTGTTCCCTTAAGTTTCCTAGCAACTAGTGGAGTGATGTATAACAGTATAGAACCGGGGTCAATTAATGCATATACATTATGTGAAAAGATGGGCAATGTACCTGTGACCACATCAGGTGAAGCTTCCAAATTCTGCCAACTCCCTAGTGCATAAGTGCGATTTAGGACCCCGTTAGAGCTAGCTGCCCCCCTAACACCTCTACCACGACCCATAGGTGCTTGTTGATCCCTACCTACTAGAGGAACTGATGATGATGATGCAACAACTGACCTAGTAGGTTGTGCTATACCACCCATACGTCTCCTCGGCCAATCTCACAACATGTGCCCTGGCGCACCGCACTAATAGCAAACGTTTGTGCCAACATAACATATACCCAGATGACTCCTTCCACACTGTTTAAAAGGCTGCCTGAGAGTCATTGGTTGGCCTGCTGAATAACCCATTTTCCGAGCACCTTGCACTTTACCTCGTTGACCAAACTGATTACTTCAAGATCCTTGAAATTGCGGTAGAGCACTGACTGCAGAGTAGGAGGATGATGGCCTAGGTGGTCTATTAGAAAACTGAGGTCTAAGCTCACTTTGGGGTGGTGTAAACTGCCCTGTATATCTGCATCTTTTGGCCTGCCCCCTCTCCAACTCTTGTGTCCTTCTCCTCTACCTCTAATCCTCCAATTTCTGTGCAAAATCCTGCATTCTTGCTATGTCCATATCTTTGTTCAAGGAAGCAATGGTGCGGTATCTGACCAAATATGTATCTAACCTATCAACATATAGATGAACTCTATCTGCCATGGTAGCAACTACATTAGGAGCATACCTTGCTAGAGAATTAAATTGAAGGCTATACTCCCTCACACTTATATTCCATTGGTGAAGATACAGGAACTGATCTGTACGGGTCTCTCGGATCTCTAATGGCAAGTAATGGTCAAGAAATGCCTCTCTAAACTCTTTGCGGGTGGTTGGAGGTACATATATGCTCTTAGATTGGTTCCAAGGTTCATACCATAATATAGACATACCCTTCAGCCTGTATGTCGCTAACTCGACAACTTCTATACCACTCACGTGCATAACATCTAAAGTACGCTGTATCTGATCAATAAAGTCTTGGGGGTCTTCATTAGGATCTGACCCAGTGAAGGATGGAGGGTCCAAATTAAGAAAATCATGTATCCTGGTACCAACTGCCCTATTCACACCACTTGTACCCATAACGGGACCTTCCTACCTTTGACCTTGGCCAGCAACTATACGAGTCAATAGTTGGACAACATTTTCTCAGATCTTGCATGGTTGCATCAATAGGTGGTTCTGGAGGAATTTCACTACTCTTGGGTTCATCGGGAACCGGAGGAGTTAGAAGTAACAACTCCTTAATGCCACGTAGCCTCCTTCTTATAAATGTGGTGCACAACACATCGATAAACAGGATTCTGCATAGACACAGCTTTGTAGACCCTCTAGGATGACCTGCTCTAATACCACTTCTATCACACCCCAAAGTATCGTTAGGGCGGACTGGCACCCGTTGCCGATAAGGCTCGTGAAACCAACTTATATCTATGCGCTTTCTATACATATTATAAGAGATTTCTACCTTTGATATGCCTATAAGAAGATAAACAGTGATAACAAGACAAAAGGAAATACATATGACTAGGCCATTGTGTCCACGGTGTTTGAAGTACGAGACATAACCACACTTTGATTTACATAGTCTATAAAGCCTCTAGATAAGAGAAAGTATCTGACAAGGGTCGGGAAAGGCCCTGCCTCAACCTGGAGCTTGGTATCAGCAACTGGATGTCCTGTACTCCTACTGGGAGATATACTAGCACCTATACCTGCAGCATGAAATGCAGGTCCCCCGTAAGGGACATCAGTACGAGATAATGTACTAAATATATAAGGCATGATATATTATATGTGAAGTAATAGATCAAATGAGACCATGTACTGGTGCAAGATTAGAGACCACCTGTGGTTATACTTTGGAATCATGTACTTTATGTTCTTTATATTACTTTACCTTTAATTTATAAACTGTGCACAGCTGTAATCAAAATGACCAACTGATCAGTGGTAAACAGTATCGGGATCATCCATGGTTAGGTTCTTCCTTAACTCCTCGGGCTACCACCTGTGATAGGATCGTCCCTAGCTAGGTGATTCTTCCACCCCTCGGGCTACCACCCATCAATAAACAAAATACTTTACTTTTCAATTACCTTTGAGGTGGTTATTTTGGTGGTCATGATATTAGAGCTATAGGACTGTATATGTAGCATGTGACATATAGATAATCATACAAGACAATATGACAACGAAATTAGTACGTTACACACATAATGAAATGCGTATGAAATGGAACAACTCACAGACTTTATTTAGTAACAAAAACTGATGTAACTTGGTATCCAAGCATGTATGCTGATTTGAAGGTGACTATGTAAGGGAGCATATGAACATGTAAAAGAATATGAACACAGTTAATAGTTGTGTCGAAGTTGGTAGGTGCCTTTATGTGCCAAGGAAGGATCTATGTTTCATGCCAAACAATATGTAATCAATTACCCTCACATACCTCGTTGTACAACCTCATTACTACCTCGAGATACTTTCCCCTTCCTCAAAATGTTTATCTACAACATAGTAGGTGATAAAACTAGCATTGATAGCCAATAAGCACACTTTGGCAGCCCAATCATATAATAAAACAATACACGGACAGCAAGCGGGCATTTATAAACCCGAGCGTGTTCTTTCAACCTTTACGCCCCTAATCATTTTTTCTAACACACATTAGCATGTAAACATCATGTCCAGCCTGTTTTACTGCCATAAAAGTCTTATAACAGCCCACAAATCACAACACATAACAATTCTACACAACTTATAAATGGACAGCATAACGTTACCTCCCTTCTATACATTTCGACATCGACAACTCCAAACCTATTCCAACTCTAACCAAACTGTTCCTTCAACATTTACACATACAAATAGTACTAAAACAACCTTAGAACAGCACCCAAGAATTCATGAAGGATGTGAGATAATAACCTTCGATCCAACAACCCACAAGTTCCAATCAACATTATACTTAAGATAACACAATAAAACGCGTTTGTTAAATGAAACCAAAAATCAGGAAAACAACCTTAGGGCGATATTTATAACTCAAACCATATTAGGAACGTCAATATATCTTTATAATACATTCCACAAACTATAGAGAAGTCACTAAAACAAAAGGCAAGTGTGCAGCAACTTTCCAAACACATGTTGTCCCAAATTTTCAGCACAAACATACTAGCATATAATTGTTGTTTTTCATAAGAAAACCGTACTAACCACATGTGTGAACTTACTTACTGCTAGCTTCAATGTTTAGGTCTTCTCCAAGAACCCTATAAGTCCCCTTGTAGCTTCTTACTAGGTCAAGAAAGAAAAATACCAAAGCTTTGAGAAAGCTGAAACTTTTTCCAAGTCAAAGAATGAAGTTAAATTTGCTGCTTGTAACCCCTTTTTAAAGGACCATTTAGGCCGACTTACTCTTGACCTTTTGACCACCTTATACCACATATTAATAATCTACTTATGCAGCATCTTGGCCTTTATACTTGGACCTAAATGGGTCTCCAAGTTGATGGGCTTAGGATGCCCATTTTCCAACTTTCTCTTCACTTAGTTTAGGCCCAATTAGCCAAGTGGATTGTGGTGTCTTTGGGCCCTTTTTAATATATTTATTGGGCTCAACATATAGTCCATTTATGATGCTAAAACATGGGTTAAAGTTACACTCTTAACACGAACTTTGTTCATAATTAGATTTGGACTAATTTGACGTCGAGCCTCATCTCCGTTTAGCTAGCAAATTTAAGCTAAGCAAGTAGGTGACTCACCTGCTAGCTTCTTAAGTCCTACAAGAACCTCAATACTCTCACATTTTAGGGATGGGATCTCCTCAATTTAACACAAAACATGTATACACTCGACCCTCTTAAGCGTGCACATGTCCCCCCTATAACATGAATTTCGAACACCTTTAAAAATGGGCGCTAAGTTGACCAAACCATATCATGTTTCATTTGCATTATACTAGCATCGTAAGGTGTGGGGTGTTACAATGAAATTCATGAAATCAACATATATACACATCCCTTTTACTATCATAAAGTCACTTAACATATATATAATACATTAGGCCTTCAACAACTCAAGAAATATTAACCAGACATTTTATCAAACACTTAGCGGGTGTGTAATGCTAGTGTAAAACCATGCAATTCAAGAGTGAAATCATGCAAGAAAACTTAATGTAAAACCACCCATGAATACTTGGTAATACCCTCATGCAATATACCTCAAAACCCTTCAACAAATCTTAAGATAGGTCTAAGATTCATAACTCAAAACATGCTTAAACAATCACGCTTTTACAAAACCCCAACACAGTTCATAGTCAAATTCATAATAGAAAACCCATAAGTAAAATTAACTTAGAAACTAGTAATTTAGGTAAAAAGGAAGTTTGGACACCATGGGTGAAAGGACCCAATGGTTGAAACCCACATACCTTAGCTTTGAAGAATTTCTTGATGAAGATTGAGATGAGAACTTGAAGCTTGATTGAAATCCTTAAGATCCAGAATGAGTTTGGAACCCTTGATTTTGAGTAAAATATTTTTCTAAGTGTTTGAGAGAGTATTGGGGAATGTCTTGTATGATATGAAGGTGAAATATGGCTAAGAATATTTTTATGCATGGGAAGACATAGGCCCAAGACCCAAAAGTCTTGAAACTATGCAAAAATAACACCAGTCCACGATGGAGGCGCGTCGTGGTACAGTCTCGGACAAACACTTGATAAGAAAAATTATGAATTTTCAAATTCTAATACGGTTGCTCTAAAATTTGGGTTAGACCCATTTTGCACTTAATTTTACCCCCTGAACAAGAATATGAAGTTGGATTTTCATATCATGCACGGATTTTGAGATTATGAAAATTATAATTCTGAGCACTTTCGAGGCACATTTTCAGGCACTTTTTTGGGGTCGTTTCAAAGAACATGCCCCCATAATGGTATCAACACAGGCTTGACTATTCTCATCCAGGGCACTAACGTCCATTTGGGCCTATATCTTTTCATAATGCAGAGACACGTACTCGAGATTCTTAACAGGCGCTTCCTTAAAGGTCTATTCTCTCTACAGCTGATTGGTGATTGAGAAGTTGAGACATAATCTACTAAATGATATGATAGACCACATATGCTCAAACATCAAACCTCAATAACAGTGAGGTTAATGATATGGCATGCTAGATGGGTGAAATTACAGGAGAATTCTCTGTTAAATCTGCCTAGGGCCCATGCTCAAAATACTGAACCAATCCCTATAAAATAATCTCCACATCACCCCAAGTCTATAACCAGAAATTCAGCCTAAAACAAACCTCGGAAGCCCAAAAAAAGGCCCAAAAACAAAGCGTTGAGGTCATGTGGTTGTGGATCAATGTCCTCAAGAGGAGGTGGATTGTTTTCATTTTCATTCTCATTCAAGTTGTGTTATCTTAGGCCATCCTTCTCAATCTTCTCTACATGTCTAGGTCAAATGGAGTCAAAGGAATGCCTCGACTTCACTGTGGTAATAATAACTTGTGGATCTTTAAAGTTATGAATTACTACTATTTGATGAGTAACGTGATCATATGAAAAGGTGTAGAATGTGTTGAGACAATGCTCGAATAGAATTAAAAAAAGCTAGAGTCAAGAATGAATAAAGTTGGTGACCCAAGCTAGTCTGGGTTACTAAAACTAACCCTTGAATTGTTTTGCAGGCAATAGTGAAAGGAAGCAAGCATTGGTACATAGATAGTGCTTGCTCAAGGTACACTTATGGTTAAATTTGATCTTAAAGCATGTGGTTCTTCTTGATGTTGGATTTCTTATTCTTAAATCTATTGTGTAAGTGTTTAATTATGTCTTCTCAATTCATAATTTCTTCATCTACACATAGCATGAGTAGCCACATCCACTTTGATAACCACAAAGCATAAAAGAGTCAAGCTCATAGCATAAATACATCATAGTATCCAACAACACCTCTAACTTAGAATGGAGCGGGGGTGAAGACTCTAGAGTAATGAATTCAATTCTAATAATGTCCTATAGTCTCCTGAAGATTGGATATGGATTGTTAGCATTTGACTTGTTCAGTGAGTGTGGACTGTTGATAATCCCTTACTTGTCATAGTTGTATTGTCACATGCACCAGTTTGCATTGGTTTGCTAAATAACTATCTGATCCTATTTTGAAAAGTTGGTGTGAGTATCTAAGTCTGACATGTGTATGATGCATGCCGTTGAGTTGAGGTATGTGTGTTACTGTGTTGTCCATATAGATAGAGTTGTTGCTTGAGGACAAGCAACAATTTTAAGTTGAGGGTGTTAATGTGCTGCCAAAATACAACACTTTTGATGCTTAAAACTTAGGATTTTGTGTATTTTCAATGCGATATTTGTGGGTCTTATGTGTTTTTGTGTTTAGATTTGTCGGATTACAGGTTGCCCATGATTTGGAAAAAAATTTCAAAAGTTGCTGATTTTTACTGTTGTACGAGACAGTCTACGAGTCATAGATAGGATTCGTGAGTACTCCTTACTATAGGACTCATGAGGATTTCCAATGAGAGGCTATTTGCTGAAGTTGAAGTCTACCAACATGCAGACGAGTCGTGGAGCAATTTACGAGTCGTAGACTATTTCTTATGCCCTAAGGATTAGAGAAGTGCACTCACAGGAAAGTTATCAGACAAAACCCCATTTACGGGTCGTAAACCAATTTACGAGTCATAAAAGGGGTGTCGTAGAAGTGAAGTCCAAAAATCTAGCAGCTGATTACGAGACCCCGACTACGAGCCATAGAACACATTACGGGTCGTAAAGTGCTTTCGTGGAGTTTGCCGACCAGTTTTTCTAATTTTTTTAGGACTTGTTCTTATTTATTATAAATAGGTTTTTTAGGTTATTTTTCGTAAATTCTCATCAGCTCACGTCAGTTTTGAGTTGTTTAGATTAAGTGGTCAAGAACTCAGAGAGTCTTTGAGAACACTTGTGCTTTAATTCAATCTTCAAGCTTGTGATTTTCATTGGATTTGGATTTGCTTGTTCTTAATTTAATTGTGTAAGTGTTTAATTATGTTTTCTCAATTCATAATCTCTTCATCTACACATAACATGAATAGCTAAATCCACAACTAGGGTTGTGGGAACCATGAAGAACTAACAAAGTAAAATCAGATAATTCATAATTCTTGGAAGGTGCATATATGTGCATATATTAATTAACTCTCTTCGTTTTTGCATGTTTTCTTATGGTGGCCAACATTAGAACTCACGTAGTGTTATTGACTGCACCAAAAGGTAGTAATGAATAGGAAAAGAGATTATTTAACAGGATTCGATTGATGTGTTCTCATCTAATCAACCAAACTGGGCCAAGGGGAGGTTCTATTGGGACTAATAGGTAATGGTTAGTAATGCACACTATGGAGATGGTCCAAGTCGCATAGTGAAATTCGCTTCTCACCTTTGACCAAAGGGCTTGGTGAACTTAAATAACCATCCTCCATGTTATACACTAGACAAGTATTAGGTTATCCAGGGATACTGAGTTGGGGAATTATGGGGAGCACAATACCCTAGTTGCTCTCTATTATTGATTTTTCTCTCGTGATAGTTAGTTTATTTTCTCATTAATTATTGCAACCTCCCCCTTTGGGGAATTGAATCGGTTAACTACTCGAATTGCATATTGGTGAATCTATCTTGAGTCTATGTATTCCATGTGGGTTTGACCCGAATCTTGGTAGGTTCTATTTCTTGACAGCGACTGCTCTATCCTCTAAAAAGGAGGTATAACTTGGGCGACATCAATGATCAACCCCTTTTTCTTGGGGAGCTTCAGGCGCCGGAGGGGCTTGATCCTCTTCAGGAATATGTCCCTCAGTTGCATTTTTTTAGAGGCATTATCTAAAAGTGCAAAAAGGCAATCATTAGAATAGAAAGCATTAAGTCAAGTTCAAAAGTACGACATAGATCATGAAGAAGTGAGTCATTTCCTAAATGTCTTATTGCCTCCTATTCATAGATTAGCGTGCTTCACAACCATGAACAAGATTCTATTCAACGTAGTATGTTCGATTTTTGAGGACTATTTATAAACCTTGTGCTCTAATACCAAGTTTATCATGACCAAGGCCTAGGGCCTAGGTGTGATATGGATAATAAGGAACTTAAGGGCAGCCCAAACAATCCTCATGGCACATGTAAGAACATCCTTGGTTAGGAAGCATAGTTCAACCATCAACAAGTAGTACTAAGAGAACTAGGGACTTAGGACGCACTTTGTAGGACAAGGGAACATGGAGTTACCATCATAGAATCACAAGTAGTAAATCTAAGGAAAGCGAACATGAGATGAGTGGGGATTTAGGAAATTCACCACTTTCTATCATCATGAAGTAAAAACATACATAGTATAGGGACTAAATGGAAATCTACATGGGTACATAAGCATCGCATGAGGCATATATATAAGATGTCATCCAATAGTACCTCTAGTAAAAGATGGACAGGTACCAAGAAATATCCCAGGCTAACGCTCAATAGTAAATAACAAAAGAAGTAAGGTCTGAACATAAGTACGGTAGAAAGAAAATGGATTTTGCCCTCAAAATGGAGGACCCACCATAAACAAAGTCTTCATGAATCATACTAGCAACGAGGAGGTGGATGGGGAAGAGCTTCGATCCCTAAATGGTTAGATCATGTAGGCAAAAAGTATGTGTTAGTACTTTAAATGTATTAAGTATGTGGGATGCGATGCAATAAGGAAATCATAAGCCATATTAGACAAGATGCATAATCATAAACAAATGCAATAAGCTCAATATGACATGAACGATCAATGCCTTAATTAAAACATTCATGGAAGGTAAAATATAATTTTATATTATAACATATACATATGCGACAGGAGACCTTAATCGACATTAAGACCATGCGATCTACTATATGAAATCCCAATGTTGCCTTCATACCAAAAAAGTAGTGGTGTACTTGTCAAGGTAAACCACACCTTACCTTATAGGACCCATCCCATTTTGGAGAGTGCTTTACAAGTACCATATGGTGAATATTTCACAAGTGCCTTGCGGGACCCATCCTATTTTGTTGAACCATGCAATATGAGTTATATGGATCCATTAGCTAATAATAAACCTATGATGGTAACATAGTTTAGGGACATAATGATCTAAAGGTCCTCTCGGTGCTAAGTCTAGTCCGACAGAATACTTATTCATAAGCATAATCATAACATGCACAAGCTTGCAAATCATAATATCATAATAGGGGTAGCTCATCAAAACATAATCCCTTCAAGTAATCATTTTCCTTTCACAGGAGGGTGCATCACTATATCATAAAAAGGGATTCATAATCTTGCATAACTTTCATAGAATTTCTATGTCATGACATACTTGGATAGCCTCTAATCATTCATAATATTCATGACTTTCATAACTTGCAATAAAATCTTTCATCAATATAAGATGCTCCATCTTATAATCTTAGTTCCAAAATTTGTGGTCTTATGCATATGCACTTAAAACCATAAAATTCAAGAGTAATATGCATGAGTGAGTTAAACATGATCACTTTGAATCACTCAAAACAAGCCACCAGAATCATCGAGAAACCCCTAGTTAGCGCATCATGAAAATCACCTTAGAACCATAAATTTCATAACATTTCGTAGCATCATAACATGCATAGTTTAAATTTCATGAAGTAGTTCATACTATCAATCCTTGAAAGAAGTTCACGCATTTCAATTTAAGAGGTGACAATTTCTAACACAAATCATACATATAAAGAATAATAGGAAATACCCATAATAAAATCAACTTAGAATCAAATGTTTGAGTTGGAAAGGATTTTTGATTCCATGGATGAACAGACCCATGGATGAATTGACCCACATACCTTAATGTGCTTAAAGAATACAAGAGGAACTCAAAGTCACCTTGAAGCTTGGCCTTCAATGGAGGAGTCTTGAAACCCTAGGAATTTAGGAGAATTCAGAAGAGAATTTTTTTAGAGGTTTTGAGAGAATTTTAGGAGTTTTGGTGAGTGAAATAGGTCAAACAATAGTGAAATTTTCATGAATTCTCATCTATAAAGGTTCATGCATTTGTCCTAATTGCCTTGATTAAATCTAAAAAATTTTAGAAAATTTTGTACTATGGTAAAACAGTAGCGCGATGCTGACTTGTTCCAGTGTAATTCATTTTTGCGCTGAGTTCAATTTTCTCCTGAATTGACCCTGGAATGAGTCTTGATGATTTTTACACTGAAATAAACCCTCTCCATAATGCGAAGAGGTTATAGATGCCTCTGGAAAGTGTAAAAACTTGCAAAATATTATTCTTTGATACGGTTGACCTAAAGATTAAGCGAGACCATTTGTCCACACAATTTAGCCTCCTGATCAAGAATGCGGCCTCAAATTTGCCAAAAAAATATACGATTGATGTGTTATGCAAGACATCTATTATGAGTGTTTTCTAAGGCACTTGGGAGGAGTTACAACTAAAAAGCAAAGAAAAGTATATAATCTACATGGTTCCACAAATATAACAACTATGGCCTATATTATGATCTGTGCATTTATATATTGCTATTTGATTTCACTTGAGTTCTCATCTTACATATGTTATTTCCTTATATATTTAGTACATCATTTTGTACTAATATATATTTTGGGAGATACTGTAATTCATGTTACAAGCGGAACTCCAACTAGTAGACCTGCAGTATAGGTACACTCGATACTCAGCTGCTTTTAGTGAGCTCCAAGTTGGTTTGGGGTTTTATAAGGTCTGTATCATTTTGGTATTGTAAAATAGTTCAAAGTAAACCAGGGTCTATCCTGATCTATGTTAAGGTTTTCTATCTTCTAGAGGCTTTGTAGAGTTATTGCATATAGTTCAGCTGCATCTTGTCTTATAATAGTTGTGGCGTCAATGGCCAACCCTTGTATGTATGGTTTGGTACTACCTATTTTGAGCTCTTATCTCTATACCCTATGTGAACTAGTCATCACTTTTTTGTACTCATGCTCATATGCATAGTAAGCATAGGTTATGTGTTTATTCTCTTGAACTTTGAGGGCATCGAGCACCTTTCCGTCTTTATAGATTTAGAGGCATGACATCTGAGTTATGCTAAGATGCTTGAGTGAGTACCTTTGGTTTCCTTATTTGTCATGTTACGCTTAGGTCCAAACTTGGGCCGTGACATCTCCTTGGGAACATTTATCCTCGAAGAGCTAAATATAAGCTCTAATGGAATAAGGAATTAACTATCAACCTATCATGAGTGAAAAATGCAACTTAAATATCTTTTTCATGAAAATTTCAAACTTACACTTTAAATATCATCCAAATGCAGTCTCATGAGCATGAGAGTATTTATAAATGACATGAAAATTGTAATGAAGGGAACTTGCAGTCTTTGGGAAAGAATAACTTGATATCTTGGACTTGAATAAAGTGAAAGAGATAAAGGTATCGCTTCATCATATCCACTTTCGCTTTCCATGTTGTACTTTCACCTTGTTCATTCCTCCAAAGGACGTCCTTTGATAGATGTAACATCTTTGTTCCTCAACTTTTTAACTTGCCAGTCTAGAACACAATCGGAACCTCTTCATAGCTCAAATTTTCATAACTAACATCTTCCAATGACACTATCGAATTTGGATCACCCATAAACTTCCTTAACATTAACACATGGAACACTAGATGAACATATACATCTCCAATGGTAGCTCCAACTCATAAGCCACCTGACCAACCCTCTTGAGAATTTTATAGGGCCCTACATACCTAGGGCTCAAATTGCCTTTCTTACCAAACTAGACCACACCCTTCATGGGAGAAACCTTCAAGTAAACCCAATTACCTACATTGAATTTAACATCCCTCTTTCTAACATCAGAGTATGACTATTGGCAACTTTGAGATGTCTTCAACTTTTTCCTTATGAGTCTCACCTTTTCTAAAGCATCCATATCTAAGTCAAGTCCTATCAAGGCCATTTCACCAACTTCAAACCAGCTTATCAAAGATCTATATCGCCTCCAATACAAGGCTTCACACGGTGCCATCTCATGCTAAAGTGAGAGTTTTGTTGTAAGTGAACTCAATAAGTGGTAGATGGCCATCCCAACTTCCTTTGAACTCCAACATAAAATCCCTAAACATGTTCGCAAGTGTTTGTATTGTCCTCTCGGCTTGCCCATTAGTTTGAGGATGGAAAGCGGTACTTAACTTTACCTTAGTACAATGACCCCTTTGAAATAACTTCCAAAAGTGAGAAGTGAATTGGGCACCATGATCCCATATATTGGATGGAACAGCATGGAACGTTACCAATTCATGGATATACAACTTGGCATACTCTTGGGCACTTTAGAAAGTAAGCCGACTTTGTCATTCTATCAACAATCACCCAAATAGAGTCATTGTTTTCGAGTATGGGAAGACCCTAACACAAAGTTCAACTTCACATCTTCCCACTTCCAAGTGAGGAATTCAATGTTTTGAACTAACCACTCAACCTTTGATGCTTGGCTTTTACTTATCGGCAATTAGGATACTCATCCATGAACTGCTATGTCCTTCTTCATTCTATTCCACCAATATACCTCCCTTAGGTCCCTATACATCTTGGTGGATCTATGATGAATAGAATATAGAGAGTTATGAGCCTCACCCAAAATCATCTCCCTTATGCCATCAACAATTGGGACACATAGTTGCCCATGGTAACTGAGGACACCATCTCCCCTCCTTGAAAAAGACTTGTATTTTATTCTCTACCACCAACTTTTTTAATTCCACCAATGCCGAGTCTAAGTCTTGCTTGTCCTTAACATTTGCTACCAAGGATGATTGAGAACCATTTTGCACAAGAACACTACCTTCATTAGAGCCATACAATCTTTCCGTAAATGGGCTAAACGGCATATATCTTTCACCAAATCCTTCTTCCCCTCTTTAATATGGGACACACTACCTATAGAAACCCGAATAAGAACACCAGGTACTACATTATCCTTACTCAGATGATACATCACACTCATGTTGTAGTCTTTGAGCAGCTCTAGTCGACGTCTTTGTCTAAGATTGAGGTCCCTTTATCTAAACACATATTGGAGGCTCTAGTGGTCAGTAAAAACATCCACATGTACCCCATAAAGGTAATGATGCAAAAGTTTTAAGGCAAAAAAAACCATCACGAGCTCAAGATCATGGGTTGGGTAATTCTTTTCATGGAACTTTAATTGTCTTGACAAGTAGGAAATCAACTTTCCATGTTGCATCAACATACATCCCAAACCAATCCCTGAAGCAACATAATAAGCTACAAACCCTTCGGTACTCTCCAACAAAGACAAGATTAAAGCTAAAGTTATTCGATCTTTTAAGGTTTGAAAGCTTTTCTCACACTCATTCGTTCACACAAACTTTTGCTTTCTTTTGAGTAAACTTTGTCTATGGTGAAGAAATGGAGGATAACCCTTCAACAAATCTCTTATAATATAATGACCCTCCAGGTCATTCCCATGTTTTTGTCGAGCGAGGTGGTTGAGTTACATACCCCCCAACATGGTAGCACGGGCCTACTATTCCCTGAGCGAGGCAATTGAGGTACATATTCCCCAACATGGTAGTTCGGGCCTACAACCCCCCAAACGAGGCGTAGTCATCTTTCAACACTGTAGATAGTATTCATGAAATCAACCCACATATACATTCTTTTCATCATCATAAAGTCACTTAACTCATATGGAATTGATTAGACCTTCAACAACTCAAGAAACATTAACCAGACATTTTATCAAACACTTAGCAGGTGTGTAATGATAGTGTATATTCAACTTTCATCATAAGAGATACCATAAGTAATACCACTTGAAATCATGCAATTTATGCAAAAAGGAAGGTTAGGAACCATGGGTTAAAGGGCCCAATGGTTGAAACCCACATACCTCATCTTTGGAGATTTCGTTGATGAAGATTTGATTGTAACCTTGGAGCTTGAATGAAATCCTTAGATCCAGAATGAAATTGGGACACTTGAATTTGGGTGAAATATTTGTCTAAGTTATCAAGTGAGGGTTTTGGGGAATGTCTTGTATGATATGGGGTTGAAATATGACTAAGTATATGTGTTTTTACGCATAGAAAAGTTTAGGCGCAATACCCAAAGGCCTTGGACTGAAAAAGAAAAACTGGCACAAATTAACACATCGCCCCGATGGTGCCGCGTTGCAGAGCAAACACATACCCTCCTGGAATTGCAAAATTGGTGAAATTCATTTTTCACAATGGGTCTTCTAAAATTTGAGTTATACCCATTTCCCACTCAATTGTACCCCTGATCAATTTGATATCACAGGCGGATTTTGGGATATATGAAAATTGCGATTACGGGCACTTCCAAGTCACAATTTTGGACACTTTTTGGGGTCACTTCAATATATCCCCCTTGGGAATATTCATCCCCGAATATCAAAGAAATGTATATAAGAGAAGTAGGCATGATAATATCAGCCCATACAAGAATGTAACTATGCACTTAAACATCATTTTCAAAAATCTCAACGTAAGTGTCAAAATCACCATAAACGTGTCAACATAAACATGAATGCATGCAAATGACATAAGTGCGGATACATGAGACCCAAAATCACATAGGGGACTTGAATTAGTACCTTAGACTTCAATAGAATGGAAGAGATAAGGATATCACTTTTGCATGTCTGCCTCGACTTCCCATGTGGCACTTCAACTTGTTAGTTTCTCCAAAGAACATTGATGGACCCAACACCTTAGTTCCTCAACCTCTTCACTTGTCTATCCAAAATATCTACCGGACATCTTCATAAGTCAAATTATCTTCAACAATACCCACAATATCAAGAGGTACAATAGCACTTGGGTCACCCACAAACTTCCTCAACATAGATAGATGGAAGACTAGGTGAACTATATTCATATCATTGGGCAACTCCAACTGATAAGCCACCTTACCAATCCTCCTTAGCTCCCTATAAGGATCAACAAATCTTGGACTCAATTTACCCTTGTTACCAAAATGAACCACACCCTTCATTGTTGAAACTTTCAAATAGACCCAATCACTGACTTTTTAGATGCAAGCTCCCTTTCCTCTCACATCGTAATAGGACTTTTGATGACTTTTGGGATGTTTTCAACCTTTACTTTATCAATGTACCTTCTTTATAGCCTCCATAACCAGATCCGGACACAACAAAGCCATCTCCCTTACCTCAAACCATCCAACCAGGGACCTACAACGTCTATCATAGAGAGACTCAAAAGGAGCCATATCGATGCTAGAATGATAACGATTGTTGTAAGCAAACTCAATGAGTGGAAGATGATCACTGCAACTACCCGTAAACTCCAAAACACTAGCCTTAAGCATATCCTCAAGAGCTTTGATAGTTCTTTCGGCTTGGCCATCTGTTTGAGGATGAAATGCCATACTAAACTTTACCTTTGTACCAAGACCTCTTTGGAAGGGCCTCCAAAAATGATAAGTGAATTGAGCTCCACAATTCGATATGACAGACAAGGTCACCCCATGCAATCTAAATAATTCATGAATGTATAACTTACCATAATCTTCGGCACCATAAGTAGTCTTAACTTTGTCATTCTATCAACCACAACCCATAAAGAATCAAAATGCTTTCTAGTCTTGGGCAACCCAACAATAAAGTGCATGTTAATTTCCTCCCATTTCCAAGTAGGAATCTCTATATCATGGGCTAGGCCACCCGACCTTTGATGCTCCGCTTTCACTTGTTGGCAATTATGACAACCGGATACAAACTTAGCAATGTTCCTCCTCATACCATCCCACCAAAACACTTCCCTAAAATCTCTATACATCTTTGTAGAACCGGGGTGAATAGAATAGGAAGAGTTTTGAGCCTCATCAAGAATTTTCTCTCTCAAGTCATCAACACAAGGCACACACAATCTACCTTTCTACCTAAGGGCACCATCTTCCACTTGGAAGAAAACCTCCACCTTGCCATCTCTTACCAAGGCCTCTAGTTCTATGAAGGCGGGGTCAATATCTTGCTTTGCTTTCACTTCCTCAATTCAATGAATATTTTAAGCCATTAACAACCACAATACCATCATTATCAACCTCCTCCAACCTAACTCCCAATCTAGCCAACCAATGAACCTCTGTAGCCACTTCTTTTCCACCATCATCAACATATGCTAAGCTAACCATAGACACCCTACTCAAAGCATCGGCCAAAATATTAGCACTACCGTGATGATAATGCACACTTATATCATAGTCCTTCAGAAGCTCTAACCACCTTCATTGTCTCAGGTTGAGATCTTTTTGAGTGAACACATATTGGAGACTCTTATGATCGGTAAACACATCAACCTACATCCTATACAAGTTATGATGCCAAATTTTCAGAGAAAAATACAACGGAGGCCAATACAAGATCATGGATAGGATAATTCTTTTCATGCACCTTGAATTTTATAGAGGAATAAGCTATCACTTTACCATTTTACATTAAAACACAACCCGAACCAATCTGTGAGGCATCACAATGCACAACAAGGCCTTCCAACCCTTCTGGTAGAGACAAGATAGGAGCGGAGACTGATGTACTTTCAAAATACAACACATTTGATGCCTAACACAAGGGATTTTGTGAGTTCTTAATGTGAATTTTTATGGTTTTTATGTGTTTTTGTGTTGTTATTGCAGAAAAGATAGGTTTGCATGATTTGAGAGGTAATAAGTACATTTTGGTTATAGTTGATTATGTCTCTAACTGGGTAGAGGCAATAGCTTTACCAAACAATGAGGGAAAGAGAATTACTAGGTTTCTCAGAAGAAACATTTTTTCCAGGTTCGGTATGCCTCGGGCAATTATCGTTGATAGAGGTTCTCACTTTTGCAACCGACTATTTAAACCTCTCCCTGAAAGATATGGTATGAAGCACCGAGTGGAAACCTTGTACCATCCCTAAACAAGTCGACAAGTTGAAGTATAAAATAGGCAAATAAAGTAAATCTTATCTAAAACGGTGAATATGAATCACACTGATTGGTCAAGGAAGTCGGATGATGCTTTATGGGCCTACTACATGGCTTTCAAAACTCCAATTGGAATGTTCCCTTATCAATTGGTGTTTGGGAAAGCTTGTCACCTACCAGTTGAACTTAAGCAAAAGGCAGTATGGGCACTTAAAAAGATGAATCTAGACTTGAATGAAGTAGCAACATCTATATTATTGCATGTAAATGAACTTGATGAGTTTAGGCTACGCGCATATGAGAGCTCTACCTTGTACAAGCAATGAATGAAAGTTCAGCATAATCGTAGAATTGAAAATCGCCCATTTGGTCAAGGAGACATGGTATTGATTTATGAGTCTAGGTTGTGGAGGTTCCCGGGGAAATTCAGATCTAAGTGGATGGGGCCTTTCAGGGTAGTACGCGTTTTTAGTCATGGAGCCATTGAGTTAGAAAACATGGATGATAAAACCTTCAAAGTCAATGCTTAGAGGGTCAAACTGTACATAGGTGACATGAAAGAAATCAAGATAGTGGAAGAATGGGACCTTGAAGAGGCATGATCACAAAAGTTTTCCATCGTACCGCGACAATAAATCAAGCGCTTCTTAGAAGGCAACCCAAGGTATGCCCCTTGTATATTTTCATACGTGTTTTTACTTTTAGAGCAAAGTATTCTATTTTGGTGGGGTGTGGGAAGTTACGGAATAAGATGAAGTCTAAGTATCCCCGAGTCCATAACTTCCCCTATTTTTGATCCCAAGATTTTCTTGCCGTGTTTCTTTTTCCTTGTGGATGTTTACTTTTCTGTTAAACTGGCATGTTTAGGTAGTGTAGATAGTTTTTATATACATAGTATTATTATATGTTGGCTTATAATAGTCTTTAAATGCTTCTTAAATTTTTGATGAAAAATTAGGTACTCTCAAAATTTATGATATTGTCTTTATTGATGCATTCATGCATTTTGAGCATCTAGTAACGTTTGTTCTGATAATGTGAAGGTAAGCTGAGGCTAGATGCATGACCTGTGAGTCTATACTTGATTGTGTGTGTGAAATGCCATTTATGTTGTGAGCTTATTTTGCCGCATTCATGCATTGTGTATGGACTCAGAACTTGCCTCAGTACTCTACGATTAGCATAGCAATGTGGTTGATTTCGAGGGTATCTTAGGCCTTTGTTCTGTTAGTGAGCCCACTCTTGCCTAGATGACCTACCAAATGAACTAGTGAATCCCTTGTTCCAAATTTTTGAGCTTCTCATGTACTCATTCTTTTTTGACACCTTGCTAACTTAACATTGTTTGATGAAACACTTTGATATTGGACCTAGTCTTTCCTTGAGCATATGAACCTTGATTGAGGCTAAAAGCCTAAGTTGAGGGTGGATACAAATTGTGGTCCTAGTTTGGGGAATAGATATTGTGTACTTCACCTTAGGCTAAAAGACTAAGTTGAGGGTGGCCTTTATTATGGAAAAGTAATAAAAATAAGGTGGTTGGTAGGGAAAGAAAGAAAGGAATGAATAATCATGAGCCGGGTAAGAAAAAGAAAAGAAAAGTGCCTTGAGTTGAAGAGATTAGCAAAAATGAGTTCGAAATTGTGGCATAGTTAAAAAAGAGAAAGAAACCCGGGAAAGCTTGAAATGGGGGAATAAGGGTGGATTTAGTGAATATGGATGGGTAATAAAGGTAAAAGTGTTGGTAAACATGGTTCAAGGATAGTATTTAGTCACTACTTGCCTAAAATTCCATATCTAAGCCCCCTGAACTTATGTTACAGGCCTTTAAGTCCTAAAACGATCCAAATCCACTTTGTCACCAAACCGGAAGTTGAGTATAGAGGCAAGCCTATGGTGTTAGTAATTTTGCATGAATCGTGAGAGTGAGAATGCTTGCACAGTCCCTGAATTTTAAATGTTTTTTGAGTGAGTAAGAGGGACTTCTTTTCAATGAGGGCATTTGCACCACTTGATTAGCATATGACGATACTAGTGATTGGGGATAGTTGATGCTCCTTAGCTTATCATAGTTGGGTTGCCAGATTTATTATTGTGTTTTGTTGTGCTTAATGGATTTGCAATCTTGTTTTAAAAATGAAAGTTTGGTACCTAAATTAGAGTAATTTATGTATATGCCATTAGTATAACTACTATGTATTTCTCATTGTCTGCATAGACTGAGTCATCGCTTGAGGACAAGCAACAATTCTACGTTGAGGGTGTTGATGTGATGTCAAAATACAACACATTTGATGCCTAACACAAGGGATTTTGTGAGTTCTTAATGCGACTTATTATGGTTTTTTATGTGTTTTTGTGTTTTTATAGCAGAAAAGGTAGGTTGACATGATTTTGGAGGAAAATTGCAAATTTTGCTGAAGCACAGGACATACGAGCCATAGCCCAAGCTATGAATCGTATGGTGATCTCATAGCAAGAAGCAGAAATCAAACATTAGGAATATGCTAAGTGGAGGTCAGCCCTATGAGGCCATCCTATGAGTGGTAGGTCTCACTACCACTCATATAGGTGGACTTGTAGCAGGAAACAGAGAGCCAAAAACTTAGGGCCAAAAACTGAAGGCCTAGAATTACGAGTCGTAGCCCAAGCAATGACTCGTACCAGTAGATCGTACCAGTTGAGTAAAAAATGACAAGAACCTGATATGAGACCCCGATTATGACTGGTAGGTCACCCTACGAGTTGTACTTGTGAGGTGTACAAGCTGCTAACTGTTTTTCTATGTAAGTTTTAGGGTTAATTTGTAAACACTATAAATACTTTAAGTTAGGGTTTTATTTGAGAGATCCCAGATTGTTAACATGGAATGACCCTTAAAATATTCTCTTAAGAATATTTTAGGGTTTTAGGATAAATTTCATTTTCTTGAAAAACCCACTTTTGGGGATTGCAAATCTTGTTTTGTACTCATTATCAATCAAACAAGCTTGTGGTTCGCAACTTTTGGTGTCTTCACTCTTCATTGCTTTGGTAAATTTGTCAAGTACATTTTGTATTTGCATTTTTGTTGGTTTTGCCTATGCCATGAGTAGCTAAGCACACACATCTTGGGTTTATGGGAACCATGGGTAGTTGACTTGAGATGACCTAGGTTTATTGCATTTCTATGATTGGGGATTTGCATGTATTGTCTATTTCTCTTCATTATGAGTTGTTTGGTGGTGACCAACACCGAACCCCGCCTACTATCACGATTCCGATCAAGGTACTGACGAATAGGAAAAGGGAAGTAGATGACAAGATTCGATTGATGCTTTCTCACCTAATCAACTAAATGTGACCAAGGGGAGGTTAACTAAGACAATAGGTAACGGTTAGTTGGCACACCATGGTCGCCGACCAAGCGCCATGGTGAAATTCGACCTTTACCTTCAGAAGAGGGCTGAAAGAACCTAAGTTAGTGTCTTGCATGTGAATTTCCAATTGTCATTATGTTCTCTAGGGTAATCGAGTCAACGAACCATGGGGAACACAATTCCCAAGTTGTCTCTAAAATTAAGTATTTTCTCGCGTCGTAGTATAGTGTTTATTTTTATTTTTGTTCTTGAATCACAAACCCCCCCTCCATTTAGAGATTTTATTCATAGATACTCAAAATGATTAATAGTGAATTCTTGTAGTCAAACCCTATATTCCCTATGGATTTGACCTTAACCTTCAGTTAGTTAATTGTTGACCACAATTGCTTTCTTATTAGAGCATGAACATCATCAAAGACAAGCTTATCCTTCATTTTTTGGAAACTATTTTCACACTCATCGGACCACACAAACTTTGCCTTCTTTTGGGTTAACTTAGTCATGGGAGAAACAATAGAACAGAACCCATTCACAAACCTTGAATAACCTGCTAAGCCCAAGAAGCTTCTAATGTCTGATGGAGTCAAAGGTCTAGGCCAATTTCTAATTACGTCCATCTTCTTAGGTTCCACCTTATACCATCGCCCGACACCAGATGACCTAGAAAGGCAACCGCTTTCAACCAAAACTCACATTTCTCATATTTAGCATACAACTTTTCCTCCCTCAACATTTGCAACACTACCTTCAAGTGATCCAAATGCTCCTCCTCGCTATGGTCATAGATGAAGATATCATCAATAAATACCACCACAAACAAATCAAGGTAGGGTTTAAAGACCCTATTCATAAGATCCATGAAGATAGCCGATGCACTGGTCAACCCAAAAGACATAACCACAAATTCATAGTGCCTATACCTAGTCCGGAAGGCCGTAATAGGAATGCCATATTCCCTCACTTTCACTTGGTGATACTCGTACTGAAGATCAATCTTAGAGAAGCGACTAGCCCCTTGAAGTTGGTCAAAAAGATCATCAATCCTTGGTAGAGGGGTACTTATTATTGATGGTGACTCTATTAAGTTGCTGGGAGTCAATACATATCCTAAGAGAACCATCCTTCTTCTATACAAACAACATCGGTACACCTTAAGGTGATTGGCTACGCCTTATAAAACCCATCTCCAACAAATCTCTCAATTGCTCTTTCAACTCCTTTAACTTCTCCGAGGCCATACCATAATGGGGAATGGAAATTGGTTGAGTATCAGGAAGGAGACCTATGCCAAAATCTATTTCCCTTTCGGGAGGAACATTAGGAAGCTCATTAAGAAAGACATCAAGGAACTCATTTACCACTGGAACAGACTCTATGGGAAGGACTTTGGACTGAACATCCCTAAACCTCAGAAGATGATAGAGATTCCCCTTAGAAATCAACTTTTGGGTTTTAATGCAATAATTGAATCTACCCTTGACCACCACATCATGAATCTCCCACTGAAGGACGAGTTCATTCGTAAATTGGAATTTGACCCTGCGGGTTCTATAATCAATAGAGTCATAATATGCACGCAACCAATCCATCCCAAGAATGACATCAAAATCCACCATATCCAACTCAGCAAAAGAATAAGGTAATATTTTATGCAAAATGGAAATGGGACAATTTCTAGAGACCCTTTTAGCAACAATGGATGCACCAACAGGAGTAGACACCTCATATGGCTCACAACAATTCGAATTAAATATGAAAATTTTTGGCAACAAAAGGAGTAACAAAAGAAAGAGTGGCACCTGGGTCTTTTAATGCATACACATCAAAATCAAAGACTTTTAACATACCCGTGAAGACATTGGACACCTCATCAACCCTTTGTCTCCCTTGAAGAGCATAGAACCGATTGTGCCTTGGGGCACCACCTTGTTGGCCACCTCTTCCCCTAGGAACTATATTTGCACCTTGTGGACGAACATCTCGACCTTTGTTCTGGTTGTGAGGGCAACCCATCACCTTATGCCCTACTTACCCACAACCATAACAAGCATTAGTATCCCTCAAGCATAGGCCACTATGACCTTTACCATATTTTGGACAAATAACATTAGGCACCATACTACCATCGAAACGGGCCCTTGGGTTGTCATTGGCAATCCTTCTAGTAGGAGCATGAGAAGATCCTTGGCCTTGATAAAAACGGCCACCTTTGAGAATTTAGAACTTACCATCGAAACGGGCCCTCTTGGCCTCATCACCTCTTTTCTTCCTCAACTTTTCCCCCCTCTAATTGTTCGGCATAAGTCATAAGACGGGAGAAGTCCATATCACCAATCAATATGGAGGCACGACACTACTTATTCACCAAATTGGATACACCTATGACAAACTTTTTCATCCTAGACCTTGGCTCTGCCACTAATTGTGGAGCATATTTAGAGAGTTAGTTGAATTTGAGGGCATGGTCCCTCACACTCATTGACCCTTGCTTCAAATTCATGAACTCCATCATTTTTTCCTCCCTAAGCTCAAGAGGGAAAAATTGGTTGAGAAATGCCGCCTTAAACTCCTCATTAAGCATCACACTGTTGTTCCTTTTCTCCTCCTTCCATTGAGTAAATCATATTTGGGCCACCCCATTGAGTTGGTAAGTCACTTTCTCTTCTGATCTAATGCCCATAATAGACAACACTTTGTACACCTCATCAATAAATTCTTGAGGGTCCTCATTCACTTTAGACCTATGGAACTCCGGTGGGTTCATCCTCTTGAAGTCCCTTACCCTAGATGCCAAAGTAGGAGCATGAGGGGCTTGGGCCTCTTGGTTGATTTGATTAGTCATAACTTGTGCTAACATGACAATAGCATCTTGAAACTCTTCATGAGCCGGTTGCTCTTCGGGCGTACGAGCTCTTCTTCCTCTCATGATAGGCTTGATCTAGTATAGAAAAGAACATTCATTAGGGGAAAGCCTTACCTTAACTTTTATAGCACTACATGGGTCAAAAAGAAGGGAAACATTTCTGAAAATGCCTCATAGCCTCTTACCCATAGTTGTGGTGCACTTCACAACCATGAATAAGAATCTAATAGACGCGGTTTGTTAGATGCCAAAGACCATCAACAACCTAGTGCTCTGATACCATCTTTGTCACGACCCAAGCCTTGGGCCTAGACATGACATGGTGAATAGGGAACCCGAACGGACCCCAAACAAGCCTCTTAGAATATCATTACGCATTCTTGGTCACAGAAGCATTTGAACAACAACAACAAAGAGCATAAGATAAGGATAAGGGACTAAGAAGAAAAGTCTTTCATAGAAAAATATCCAAGAGTCAAGAGAAAACATAATTCAAAGCATATTTACATTACTTGTACAACACCACCTCTAAACTTAGAATTGAGCGGGAGACAAGACTACTTTTCGGGCTCACCCTCTTAGACAAATGCATGCAATAAAAGAAAGAGAGTCTTTACATAAGAAAAGATCAAAATATATCATCCTCGGAGTTGGGGACTCACCAAACTTGATTCAAATATAGTACTAGCCAAGAGGAGAAGGATAATCAAGTGGAGCTCCGTTCATGCATAGTAACATCATGTAGGCATAGAGTATGCGTTAGTACATTTGAATGTACGAAGTACGTAGGATACAATGAAACAAGAGATAGACAACATAATCAAAATGAATAATTTGGCAATAAATGAGCATATACCAATATCACATGCATGAATGATGATTGAAGTAAAACATGCTTATATAGAACATATTACATGTATAGGAAGAGACCATCATTATAAACTGTATGGCTTACCATCCCCTTGGCGAGGCGATTAATGTACATACCCCCCAACATGGTAGCATGGGCCTACCACCCCCCGAGCGAGGAAATTGAGGCACATACCCCCCAACATGGTAGAACGGGCCAACTGCCCCCCGGACGAGGCAATTGAGATACATACCCCCCAACGTGGTAGTTCGGGCCTACCACCCACCGAATGAGGCATGGTCATCTTGCAACACTATAGATAATATTCATGAAATCAACCCACATATACATTCCTTTCATCATCATAAAGTCACTTAACTCATATGCCATGCATTAGACCTTCAAATAATTCAAGAAACATTAACTAATCATTTTTTCAAACACTTGACGGGTGTGTAATGATAGTATAAAACCATGCAACCCAAGAGTGAAATCATGTGGGAAAATCAATGTAAAATCTCCCACAAACACTTGGAAATACCCTCATACAAGATACATCACAACCCCTCATCAATCCATATAATGGATCATAGATTCATAACTCAAAATATGCTTAAACAGTCATATTTCATGAAACCACCAATATAGTTTATATTCAACTTTCATAGTAAGAGATACTTATAAGTAAAAGCACTTGAAATCATGTAATTTATGTAAAAAGGAAGGTTAGGCACCATGGGTGAAAGGGCCCAATGGTTGAAACCCACATACCTCAACTTTGGAGATTTCTTTGATGAAGATTTGACTGTGAACTTGATGCTTGAATGAAATCCTTAGATCCGAAATGAGATTGGGACACTTTAATTTGGGTGAAATATTTGTCTAAGTGATAGAGAGGGTTTTGGGGAATGTCTTTTATGATATAAAGTTAAAATATGACTAAGTATAAGTGCTCTTACGCATATGAAGGCTTAGGCCCAGGCCCCAAAGGCCTTCGACCGAAATAGGAAAATTGGCACAAAATAATACACATCTGTGACGGCGCCGCATCCCAGAGAAAATGCGTATCCCTAATGGAATTGCAAAATTGGCGAAATTCATTTTTCGCTATGGGTCTTCTAAAATTTGGGTTACACCCATTTCCTGCTCAATTTTTCCCCCTGATCAAGAATATCAAGTCTGATTTTCGATATCACATACAGATTTTGAGATTTATGGACATTACGATTATACGCACTTCCGAAACACATTTTTGGGTACTTTTTGGGATCATTTCAATATATCCCCTGGTGAATATTCGTCCCCAAATGTCAAAGAAATGTATATACGAGAAGTACGCAAGATAATCGCAGCCCAACAAGAATGCAACAATGCACTCAAATATCATTTTCAAAAATCTCAACATAAGTGTCAAAATCACCATAAACTTGTCAACATAAATATAAATGCATACAAATGACATAAGGGCTGATACATGAAAGATGAAATCACATAGGGGACTTGAATTAGTACCTTAGGTTGAGTTGAATGGAAAAGACAGGGATATCGCTTTTGCATATCCCTCTCTGCTTCCCATGTTGCACTTTCAACTTGGTGGTTTCTCCAATGAACCTTGACGAAAGTAACACCCTTGTTCCTAAACCTCTTCACTTGTCTATCAAAAATTTCTACCTGAACCTCTTCATAAGTGAATTGTCTTTAGCAATACCCACAACATCAAGAGGCACAATACCACTTCGGTCACCCACAAACTTCAACTCATAGGCCACCTTGCCAATCCTCCTCAACACTCTATAAGGACCAACAAATCTTGGACTCAATTTATTTTCCTTACCAAAACGAACCACACCCTTCATGTGTGATACCTTCAAATAGACCCAATCACCAACTTTAAATGCAAGTTCCCTTCTCCTCACATCAACATAGGATGTTTGATGGCTTTGAGCTGTTTTCAACCTTTCCCTTATAAACCTTACCTTCAAAACCAGATACAGACCCAACAACCCATCCCCCCTGCCTCAAACTATCCAACCGGGGACCTACAACGTCTACCACAGAGATCCTAAAAAGGAGTCATACCAATCCTAGAATGATAGCTAGTTGTAAGCAAACTCAATGAGTGCAAGATGATCATCCCAACTATGCTTAAACTCCAAAACACAAGTTCTAAGCAAATCCTAAAGAGTTTGGATAGTTCTTTCGGCTTGGCTATCCGTTTGAGGGTGAAAGGCCATACTAAGCTTTACCTTGGTACCAAGACCTCTTTGGTAGGACCTCCAAAAATGAGAAGTGAATTGAGCTCCACGATCCGATATGATAGACCAGGGTACCCCATGAAATCTAACCAATTCATGAATGTATAGCTTCGCATAATCTTCGGCACCATAAGTAGTCTTAACCATTAGAAAATGAGCTGACTTTATCATTCTATCAATCACAACCCATATAGAATCAAAATGATTTCTAGTCTTAGGCAACCTAACAATAACGTCCATGTTAATTTCCTCATACTTCCAAGTAGGAATCTCTAAACTTGGGCTAGGCCACCCGGCCTTTGATGCTTGAATTTCACTTGTTGGCAATTATGGCTACTGGATACAAACTTAGCAATGTTCCTCTTCATACAACCCACCAAAAACACTTCCCTCAAATCTCTATATATATTTGTAGAACCGGGGTGAATAGAATAGGAAGAATTATGGGCCTCATCAAGAATCTTCTCTCTCAAGTTATCAATACAATGCATACATAATCTACTTTGGTATCTAAGGGCACCATTGTCATGACCTAATCCTAGGTCCTAGACGTGACACGGCGGATGGGGACCCTAAGCAAGCCTCTTAACATATCATTACACATCTTTGGTCACAGAAGCAAGAAAACAACAACAAGAGATGGTAAACAGGGATAACAGGGGCTAAGGGATAACTTTCATATCATAAGCAACAAGTGTCAAGAGAGATTCAAAGCTCATAGCATAATATAAAATGTCTCTAACAATACCTCTAAAACTTAGATACTTAGCGGGGCCAAGAAAAGTAACCGGGATCACCCTCATAGTCAATATATACATAAAAAGAATGATAGTATTAGAGCATAGAATGAAATCATAAACATCGTCCCCGAAATGGAGGACTACCAAAGAGCTTGAGAGATATCGTACCAGCCAATGGAGGAGAATGATCAAGTGGGGCTCCAGTTCCTACATGGTGACATCATGTAGGCATAGAGTATGCATTAGTATATTTGAAAGTACTAAGTATGTGAGATGCAATGCAACAATAGATAGGCAACATAGGCAAAATGCATAATAATATTCAATAGATACCATAATAGCAATATATCATGTATGAATGTTGCCAGAAGTAAATCATCCTTATATAGAAGATATTACATGTGTAAGAAGATACCACTATCATAATGGTGGATCGTCGAACCCTAACACCCTTGGTGGCCGAGGTATAAACCCGCCGATGAAGAGAAATGGTTATCAAGGTACAAACACCCCGACATTATTAGTGGATCGTTGCACCATACCACCCTTGGTGACCGAGGTACAACCCCTCGACATGGTTATCAAGGTAAAAAGTCGTCAACATGGTTATCAAGGTACAAACCCCTCAACATGGTTAGCCGACGCGCAACCCCGAGTAAGGCAGGGTCACATTCCAACACTATATAGGAGAAAATCATATACATACGTTCATTTTATCATCATGTAGTCACTCAACACATAAGACATACATTGGGACTTCAATTCCTCAAGAAACTGTAATCGGACATTTTATCAAACACTTGGCGGGTGTGTAGTGCTAGTGTAAGACCATGCAATTTAAGGATGAAATCATGTAAGGAAATTCAATGTAAAACTATAAACCAATACTTGGTAACACCCTTAAGCAATATACATCAAAACCCTTCTTCAAATCTCACAATAGATCTTAGATTCAAAGCTCAAAACATGGTAGAACAGTCACAATTTCCTGAAGCTTTAACGTAGTTCATAGTCAAATTCATACTAGAAAACCCATATGTAAAATCAACTTAGAAACATGTATTTTATGTAAAAAGGAAGCTTGAGCACCATGGGTGAATGAACCCAATGGTTGAAAACCACATATCTTAGCTTTGGAGAATCCTTGAAGAAGATTGAAAATGGAGACTTGAAGCTTGATTGAATTTCCTTGAATCCGGATGTGAGTTTGGAACCCTTGATTTTGAGTGAAATAATAGTCCAGGTATTTGAGAGGGCTTTGGGATATGTATTGTATGATATAAAGGTAAAATATGGTTAAGCATAGGTATTTTCACGTGTGGGAAGGCTTAGGCCCAAGACCCAAAAGTCTTGCACCGAAACAACAAAAACTGAACAAAATTACACACTGGAAATCGCTCACTTTGCATTTTTAAATTTTGAAATGGTTGCTCTAAAATCAGGGTGAGACCCATTTACCTCTCAATTTGACCCCCTAAACAAGAATATGATGTTGGATTTTTGACATCACGCACAGATTTTGAGATATGCAGAAATTATGATTCTGGGCACTTTCGAGGCACATTTCGGGCACTTTTTGGGGTACTTTCAATATCACCCCCTTGGGAACATTCGTACCCGAATGTCAAAGAAATATATATAAGAAGAGTAATCATGAAGAAAGCATACCCAATAAGAATGCAACAATGTACTTAAACACCATTTTCGAAATCTTAATACAATTGTTAAAATCATCATGAACTTGTCAACATACACATAAATGCATGCAATGGTTGAACATGAGACTTGGAATCATAAAAGGACTTGATGTGTTATCATTAACTTGAAAGGAACAAAATAGATACGGATATTACCTTCTATGCCCGCTCCGGCTTCTCGAAAGACACTCTCGACTTGACGATCCTTCCGATGGGCCTTGACGAACACTATACTCTCACAAATCAACCTTTACTCATCCGTCCAGCTTCTCCACCAGACCTCCTCATAAGTCAATTCATCCTCCACAATGTCCACAACCCCAAGAGTCGTATAATACTTGAATCACCAACACACCTCCTCAATAATTGAAACATGAAGAACCAAACGAACCATATCCTTATCCAAAGGCGCTTCCCGTTAGTATACAACCTTACTAATCTTCAACAACACCCTATGAATACTTACGAACCATTAACTTAATTCCCTCCATACTTGCACAATGACACCTTATATGAGTGAAACCTTCAAATAGACCCAATCACCGACTTTGAATTCAAGCTCTCTTCTTCTCACTTCGACGTAGGACTTTTGCCAACTTTGGGCCGTCTTCAGCCTTTCTCTAATCATCCTAACCTTCTCAAGAGACTTCATAACAAGATCTGGTCCCAAAAAAGTTACCTCACAAACCTTAAACCACACAACCAGTGATCTACAATGCCTACCATAGAGAGCCTCAAAAGGAACCATACCGATGCGAGAATAGTAGCTATTGTTGTAGGCAAACTCAATCAATGTAAGATGATCATCCCAACTACCCTTAAGCTCTAATACACAAGCCCTAAGCATATCCTCAACGGTTTGGGTAGTCCTTTCATCTAGGCCATCCGTGAGATGGTGAAAGGCTGTACTAAGTTTAACCCTTATACCAAGAACCCCTTGAAAGGAACTCTAAAAATGTGAATTGAATTGAGCACAATGATTCGATATGATAGATAAGGGAACCCCATGCAATCTCATTAACTCATGAATGTACAATTTAGCATACTCT
>JAPFFP010047410.1:0-10377 GCA_026153255.1 Solanum medicagineum | reverse complement strand
CACACGTGCATATATTGTCCGCTCTGGCCCCACAGGGCCGCACGGTTTTGTTCCTCCCAGGCAAATCAGAGAAAACGCGTATGCACATGTAAGGTTCCAAACTCAACATATAGCCCAGAAACTCCCCCTCTTTTTCCGATTTGGGATTTGCCTAAGTGAGCTACAGGCATTACGTATCGCCGTCCCTGCACTAATCATGTCATATGTAGAATCCCATACCCACATGTATATATGGATATGTATCTGGATGTTTTCGTATGCTGGGTTTCCTGTTTGCAGTATTTGGGTAGTCAGTAAAACAGAGGAAACCCTGCCGGATTTTCGGTAAATTTCTTGGTTCATTTGGTTTTGAATCTGGTTTGGTATTGTTTGAGTGCCCAATCAGCACGAATCACGACCCCTGGGTTGGATCGTGACAGATTTATGGTCATGGGCCATATAATTTTCATCTAATAATTTTAATATACGGTATATAATTGATAAATATATCATGATGCATAAAAGATGGATTCCTAAGATAGATTGGAATATATATTGGTTTGTCTAACATAAGGGTGGAGACAATAAGAAATTAAGAGTTGAAATACTCTTATTGAATGTTCCTGATGGAAAAAGTCTATGACATGCATGAAACATGTAAGTGATCCCAAATAAGATAATTCTTGAAAAGGAGCAAATGATTCAAAATGGTTCTAATGAAGAGCTTATGACATAACACTTCATCAAACCTCATGAGACGGGTAGCACATGAAAATAATGAAGTGATGAGATCTCAACAAGTTATGTCACATTTCAATCGTCATATCAAAAGAGATATTTTGCCGATGATATCTTTGATACAATACAGTGCAATATTGTAAAGGATTATGAGGATCTAAGCCTATGGTATATTAAAGCATGCTCTAATTATCAAGTGAAATGATGCATCTTGGTAAGCGTAAAATGTATTTCACATGCAATCTTGACACTAGAAAAGTGTCATACATTTAATATTGAATATTGTCACTGGAAAAAATTAGTATGGAAGTATTTGAAGGATTTAAAATGCATGGAACATATACAAGTTCTTGAAAAACTTGTTCATAATCCTCATATTGGTTAACTTAATCAAGAACCTTTTATATTTTTACGCAAATTGATAACTTCAATTAAAACTCTTGAAGAGTTTTCAAAAGGCAATAGATTGTTTGCTAAGAAGTTAAAGTGAGGAACTTGCAAAGCTCTTTGATCTTAGGGAGGATTCATAAAAGGAGATAGAGCAAAGCACATTTTCACCAAAATTTTTTTATACATATGAGCTCCAAAAGAATAGTGATATAAATGTGCAACAAATATATTCGAGTGACGATCTGGCTGATTTGTTCACTAAGTCTCTACCAATTGCAACTTTGAAGAAGATGGTACACAAGATTGGGATGCGAAGATTCAAGTCTTTGGATTAATGCTCTTATTAGGGGAACAATACAAAGAATAAAGTAGGGGAGAAGAAAGAAGATCTTTTATTGCTCTTCAATAATATTAAAGTGTATATTACAATAAAGGAAACTCTTATGTTTATAGGGAGAAAACTAATTTGGTCTCCAAATAAGAAATTGAATTGATATTCAAGTTGGATTCCTAACTCTTAAAAAAATCTACATAATAGACATTTACCACAAATAAAATATGTTTATAACAGTTTTCAAATAAATGAATTATTTTTCAAAAATTTTGAAGATTTCATACCTGAATTTATGGTCAAAATTAAATTGTCTGACTTTCAAAATATGAAAATATGCATAAACCTAACATAAAATTTTTAATAATATCACATAAATTAAAACAAATGAAATAATTATAATACATATAAATGAATTAATTAAAATAAAAAATACACTAAATAATTTCAATTGCTCATTAAAAGGGGATTGGAAAAAAACATAGTCGATTGATTGCCCATTAAAAATGAAAACAAAGAAAAGAGGAAAGAGAGAAAAAGGACAAATAAAAATATTTTTTAGTTATTAAAAATGAAAAGGGAGAGAGAAAGGGAAATAAAAAAAATAAAATGAAAAGGGAGAGAGAAAGGAAAGAAACATTTAAAAAAAATAAAATGAAAATGGAGAGAGAAAGGAGAAAACATTTTTTTTTAAAAAAGCTAGAAGAAGTTGTCAATGGGAATTGAAACCACAACCTCTACACTAAGATGAACCCCTTAACCATTGAACTACTACTATCAATTGTGTTTGGGGGTTTCATTGAAACCAATATTTTACACGTATGGTTCAGATTTAAACATATATACATAATGTAATTTTTCGGTCGAGGGGATTTGGGATGAACCCCCTAGCTGCCCCATAGATCCGTCCCTATGCATATCACTATAAAAATGGATATATAACTATCATTAGACTTTATCTGACTATCATAAAAAGATGGTTAAAAAAAACTATATTTATGTATTTATTTTAGATGTGATACAATATTTAAACACCGTATCAATGTTTTCTCATGTGTGGATCACCAAATATTGATGCAAATTATATTTGTGTATTTATTTTAGGGGTGATGCAATGTCTATCTAAGTATATACATTTCAATTTCAAAGCGAATAGGCGTATTTTTGTATATGTGAGTATGTATGTGTGTGTGAGAGAGAAAAGGGGGCGAACGAAATTTGATGAAAAGAGGGGAGATCATGCATATGTGTATCTCACTCGCTTCTCTCCTTTCTAAGTTGTTGTTATAAACTATAATTATTGAAATTACTCTTTTTGTCTCATATTAATTATCGAGGTCCTAAAAATATTTATCACAAAATAATTGTCATTTCATAATACTAAGACAAAATTAATTAATTTTATCTCATTTTATTCTTAGTATTAAGTGATCACGTTTAATCAATAAAAATATATAGCATAAAACTTATAAACGTGAAGTGTTCAAACAAGTGACTATTGATTGATATAAGGTTGTTCAAATAGCAATAAGATTATATCATAATACCCTTGTTCTTAAAAAGAGTTTTTATTTGCTGAAGAGACCTAAGGACGACAGATTAATAATACTAGAGTGTCTGTTTATTGAAGGATGGAAGAGAAAAATGACAATTAACATGAAATGTAAGTTGTGAAACATATTTTTCCTAACTTCTAAACATTTGTATCATATATGACATAATACACATGAAATGTGAGTTTTCATATGCACATATATTTACTTGTTTAATTTTACATAATTTAATTATTAATTTATATGCATTCAAAATTAAAAATATAAATATTAAATAAATTAAATTTAAAGACATATTTATATATTATACCTAAATGAACTTTAACGTTGATGATATTTCTTATGTGAATATAATTTAATTTAATATATCCTTGTTGAGTTGGGGAAGGTCTAATTATATATTAAATATTATATAAACTTTAAAAACAAAGTTTGTCAGAAATATATTCATTTTTAACGGAAGGAGTACATTAAAATGACAAGGAGACAATTAGATAACATGGGCTTGCGTGCAGCGACTGACACAAGAGGCCCCAACGTCGGCAGATAAATAAAGGCAAAATTTCCGGTTAGACACTTGACTTTCTAATCTATTTATCAACTCAAGATTTCTAACTCATGAAGTTATTAATATTTAGATTAAATATTTTTATTTCTATCATATAAAAAAAGTCAATTCATGCGCGATCAATGACGGTTTATAATTATACATATTATGTAAGAGTAAATGATTAATAATCTTATAAAATATCTATTAATTTTTTTACTTCAAATTTTTATTCTAATTTTTTTTTTATAAAAGATGCTTAAACACAACTTAATTCTAAAAACATCATATACATTTATAATTATATTTATCATGCAAGTAAATGAAAAATATCCATATAAAACATCTACTGATTTGCTCAATCCAAACTTCTATTCTAAAAAAATTTATAAAAAAAATAAAATAAAAACAAGACACTTACATACAGCTTAATTTAGAAACTGCAGTTGTACTCTATTATTGTCTATAAATATTTCATTCTTGTTATTTCAACTAAAAACCTACGTACCTACTTCTATTTCTGTTATATTTCTTTATTTCAGCTAAAAATTCATGTACCTACTTCATTTTCTTTGTAATAGTAATAGGCTCTTAACCATGCATAATGGTGAGTTGGCTTATCAGGTAAGTTTTAGAATAAGATTAGAATCTACTCACATACGGAGCTTAATCACATATAAGGCTTAATCTTTATATTTTCTTTTTGATTGCTGGATTATAGAGAAACTAAAATCATTACAGTGCAAGCTTTGAGCATATTTTGAGTTTTCAATGGTTGGAATTTTTGTAGGTGCAAGGCTTTTATACCTAACCTTCTACAATTTAATCATCTTTTTTGGTTGGTAATTGGAATAAATATTTGAAATTCTTATTGATTTTGCACATTGTATTTTTAGCAGTATGTTTTGCAAGTAGTAAATCATTGTTAGTGCTCCTCCTCCTCCATTGTTATGTTGGAAAAATAATATTGTGTTGTGGCTTACGATATTTTTAGAATAGTTTGGTATTCATTTCAATATTTTAATTAATTATTATTTACTTCCTTTTTGAAGGTATTCATCCTAAATTTCTTCATATGATGGTTTATAGAATGATAAAAAATTGTCTGATAAACTGATGACTACAACTCTTATAGAAATGATGAATTCAAATGTACTTATGCACATATTGTAGATGAAAGAATCTTATTATATATGAATAATGACGTATATAAGTGTTCTTTCGATTTATTTCACACATTATATACAGAGATGACATGTTCTTTTGTGTTATTATGGAGACCTTTAATTTTGCTGAGTTTAGTTTAATTATTATGTTCTGCTATGTTAGCATGAAGGTTTTTTATTCAGTTTAGTCTAATTATTTTAGTCGTATTTATCAAAAATAATTGTATAAAAAATCAATATATTAGGCCCATGCTTTTATATTAGCTCTGCCCAAGTGTATCCCTCTCCTACTCCTACCCTTTTAACCCACTATTTCTTTTTGTCTTCAACTTTCTATTATACATAAACATACATATAGTGCAAACAAATTGTCAGACTACGTTAAAAAACAAATAATAATAAGCGGAGCTAATGATCTTACAAAAGATCATGAAGTAATATAATACATTTAATAGTGTTAAGTTATTTGGCAATGTATACAATAAGTTAAATTAATCTTCAAAAAAAGTACTTGTACTAAACTTAAAATCTAAGGTCGATATATAGGTATCAAAATTTCTAGGGCTCTATGAGATGAATTCTATTTCTGTTAAGAATCTTTAGAGACTACTCTACTCTAAACTCTAATTCATGAGCCTATATAAAAGACATTGTATTCCCATGAAAAGTCATCTCAAAAGTTTCACAAATTCATAAAATATTCACAAAGAAAAGATCCAAATATGTTTGAACTCTTCTTGACAACCAATAGTCAAGAAGATCTTTATCAATAAAATTTTTATTTCTTCATATTTTATTTGTGATTATAATTATTTTTTATCACTTTAAAATTTGTTACAAACAAATTGGCACGCCTAGTAGGGTCAAACCTGCCCTTCATCGATCTCTTATCTCATAAGTCAAATTTGTAAATCTAAAGCCACAAAGCAGCAAAGGCAAAAAAAATGAATACTTTAAGCCTCATCTGAGTTGCAATTAAATCTACACTACGACAAGTGTTGAAGTAGGGTGCGTTTGTGATATGATCCAATTTTATTAGATGATAATTTAAGGGTGTAATTGTAATTTATAATTCATTTCTTGTTTATTCAAATTTATTAAGAATAACATGATTCCAAAAACAGTTATAACAACCTATAACCACTTTCCTGCCTATTTTGATAGTTTTAAAACTGAATAGTAACTCACTTGAAATGAGAAGGAATTTCTCAAAGTTGAATACAATTATCTGTCTCTTTCTTTCTTTGAATATTGTTAAGCTCATTTTGAGCAAGAGTAGTTCATTGTGCTTACTCTTTGAGAATACATAGTTGTTTAGATTTGATCCCTTAATTTTTGGGATCTTATCAGTGGTATTAGAGCCCTGTGATTCTTTGAATTATTGTAGGCCATGGGAAATCATGATAAGAGGATGCATAAGCTACACAAGAAGGTGGATAATCTTAAAAATTCTATGGACACGATGGTCCATTCTGTTGCAGATCTTCAACAATCTATGGATGCTAAGGTGTCGCAAGCCATGGATGAGATAAGAAAATGTTGCTGACTAATTTGTCTACTATTGGTGAGGCAAATTCCACCGAAGGTCCCAGCAGGGTTGCTGTTCTAGATAAAATTGAAGGCTATCAGTTACCTACTCAGGGATATGAAGTAGAATTTCCAAAATTTGGTGGCATGGGGTTAAAAAACTGGTTGTACAAGTGCGGTAATTATTTGATGTGGACAAAACTCCGGAAAGTTCTGAGGTGAAATTGACTTCTTGTCAAATGGAGTGAAGAGCTTTGCAGTGGCATCAAGCATATATAAAGCATAAAACATCAAGGGAATAGCCAAGGTGGAGAGTATGTAGGTTATTTATATGCTTGACTGGATCTGAGCTGTTTGATGATCCCATGGGTGACCTCAAGGACCTGTGCCAGGTATCTTTCATTCAGAGTTATGTAGATCTCTTAGACGAATTACTTACTCAAATATAACTCTCGAAGGAGTATGTAGTGAATTGTTTTGTGAGGGGATTAAAACCTGAGATAAGGTTAACAGTTAAGATGTTTGGGCCCAGAACATTAGCCAAAGTCATAGGATTGGCAAGGATTCAAGAACAAACATTGGTACTCCAGAAACAAGCTTTCTTCCAAGAACTTTATCTGTCTACTATAATATCTCCTAATCCCTTCTATCTAATTTGGATGAGCATGTGCAGATGATCTTGAGATGATGCTGAGCAAATCTAAGAAAAAGCTGCTGAAGCAAGTCTTACAAGAGGCATTACGAGTCGTAGAGAGGGTTACAAGTCGTGAAGAGGGGTATCGTAGGAAATTTCAGTGACTCAAAGTTTCAGGACCCTTCAGTTACGAGATGAGTGTACGACTCGTAGACCCCACCACGACTCGTAGAGCAAGGTTTTGTGGCATGTTTCAGTGTTTCATATTTCAAGGCCCTTGCAGTCGTCAGAGGTAAGTTGCGACTCATGTTGCAGACTATGACTCGTAACAGGGAGTTTCGTAAAGGCTTTCAATGATTCAAGATTTTGAGATTTTCATTCTACAAGGAGCATTTACGACTCGTAATAAGGACTACGAATCGTAGTCAGAGTCTCATAGACCCTGTTGATAGTTTTACTGAAGGGCATTTCTATCCATTCCAAATTTTATTCTATTAACCCCTCACGATTTTGGCTTGTTTAAAGCCTTGAAAAATAATCCTAAAGCCATTTATTCATACTTGTTCCACCTTGAGGGTTCTTCAGAGCAAAAAGAGAGAAGAGGGAGAAGCTAGGGTTTTGCAACCCAAGAGCAAAGATTGGTTGAGGATTGAGTATTCTTCGATTTCCAGGTATTTGAGGCTCACCAAAGTGTGAAAACTTTCCTTCGCACACCCTTTTGATCTTCTTGAGTTAATATTTTAGGGAAAAGAGTTGAGATTTTGAGAAACTTTACTATTTTAATATGAAATCCTTGTATCTATGTTATACTACATGAGGTAATCTCTTGCATTGCATGAGTATTCCAATATGAGATTTGTACATGTGTTTTCATCCTTGATAGCATGAGATTTCATTTACATGTCTTCATGGAAATCTTATGCATAAATTGAGCATGTTGAGTTAAGTAAATTGAGCATGTTGAGTTGAGTAAATTGGGCATGTTGAGTTGACTAACTTTGAGTATGAGTAAGCACGACAAGCATGTTGCATTTGAGTCACATATGTTATTACACATGACTATTTAGCATGCCCTATACGAGGAGTCCATTTGAGTGAGTCAACATGACCGTTTGAGTCTGAGTCGAGTTTATTGGTCGCATTGATTTAATTGTTGAGCAAATGAGATTAGTTGAGATGAGATGATCCTATGTAGCTGAGTTTTGAGCTGATTGATTAGTTGATTGAGGAGTCGAGCATGTTTTAGTCTTGGGAGGAGTATTGTGCACCGAGTTAGGTGATTGAGGAGCACCCCAGAACTATGTTTGCTAGCATAGGATAGTCGTTTCAGCATAATACTGGCAACTCTTGTCCCGCAAATGGACACTCTCTCAGCATCCGAGGGAGCGAGGTTGAGGTTGATCGCCCTTTTTCGTGGCAAGTTAAGGGTGGACGTGGCAACAATGTCGATTCATTGTGCAATACCTAATTAAATATGGTGGGATGAGGAATGTCAGTTAGAGAAACTCCCAAGCAACATTGAGTTAAGCATGAGATTTCAAACTGAGACTATTTTACTGAGCCTATTCTAAAAGCATGATTTTACTATAAAACTCGCAAAAACTATTTTGAGTATGAGTTGTTGAGTCGAGGTGAGTGAGCCAAGCTTTACTTTTCTTGAGCTATTTTACATACTAATATATTCCATTGTTGAGTCCCGGATTCGGTACATTCTCAGAGTTGGTGAGCCCTCCTTGTTCTCTAGAGAGGCCCTTGTTTATGAACTTGATTTAGTCTATCTTTTCTTTTTTGATTGTGGTGTTCATAGCCTGTCATGGCACCATCTAGACTACTGAGTAAAGGCTTCGTAGACTATGAGTATAAAGCATGGAGTTGATGTATCGAAACCCATTTCTATTTTGAAGCTATGCTATATTAGAGATATGCATTCTTATCTTCATTTGAGGTTCATTCTTATTGAGTATTGTTCTTCCACTGTTTAGTGCGATGTGATGATGAGGCCAAGTGGTTCGTTCAGGGGCTAGCAATAGTCTCTGAGTGCCCGCACGCCAAGGGTACCCTCCTGGGGCATGACAAACCTGGTATCAGAGCATAGAGTTTAAGAGTCCTAGAGAGTCTATGAAGCCGTGTCTAGTAGAGTCTTGTTTAAGAGTGTGTTGTGAACCACACTTCATAAGCAGGAGGCTACAGGGCATTAGGATTGTGATCTGAGTTCGTGCAATAGAGTTGAAAACTCTATAAAATACTTTTCTAAATTCCTGCATTTTGCGATTGCAGATCATGCCACTTAGATGCACAGTGACCTAGAGGAATGCTTCAACTAGTACTCCTGAGAACTCTACTCAAGACGTGCCTCCTCAAATGGAAACGAGGGGTCGAGGTTGACCGCCCAGGACTACTGGTGTTCCTGTGAAGCCTACTGCTCCACCTGCTCCTACTACAGAGGCTGAATTCAGAGGAACTATTGTTATGCTCACCCAATTGGTAGCTGCCCAGAGTGGGAACCAGGGTTCACAAACCCCTAGTTCTAACTCTCATGGGCCAGCAGTAGCCTCCAGACCGAGAGACTTTCTGAGGATGAACCCACCTGTCTACACTAGGTCTAAGTTTGAGAATGACCCTCAAAGTTTTATTAATGAGTTTTGAAGGTGCTAAAGACTATGCATAGGATTGAGATTGAGGGAGTTGAGCTTGCTGCCTACCAACTCAAAGATGTGGCCAATATTTGGTACAATCAGTGGGAAGAGAGTCAAGGTGAGGATGTTGAGCCCACTGTTTAGGATGAGTTTGAGAGTGCCTTTCTCGGTCACTTCTTTCCTCAAGAGTTGGGAAAGGATAAGGTTGAGGAGCTCGTGAACTTGAGGCAAGAGGGGATGACTGTCAAAGATTATAACTTGAAATTCATCTAGCTATCCAGGTCTGCACTGGAAATAATTTCAAATATGAGAGCGAAGATGAGAAAATTTGTATCGAATTTGGACCGACATGTGAAGAGAGAGTGCAAGGCGGCATTATTGATCCTCGACATAGATATCTCCAGAATGATGGTCTATGCCTAGCAACTGAGGAAGACAAGAAGAAAGATAGAGATGAGTATTTGAGTAAGAAGGCCAAATCAGTGGGCCTGAGCTTAGTCAGAGTAAGGGAGATAAGTCATACTTTCAAAAGCGGTCTTCTAGCTATGCACCATCTCCAGCTTATGCACCAACCCCGAGCTAGAGATATGACCATAGATCCTAAGGTCAACCAAACTTTAGGCCACAGGGTGTACAGTCTCAAGGAAGTGCGACTGTTGATTCTAAAGGGAAGCCACCTTGTGGGAAGTAGGGCAGGATACATCTTGGAGAGTGTAAAGATGGAGAAAATACTTGCTACAAGTGTGGTCAACTGGGAGGGATGACACTTTCAGAGGGAAAGCCTGATATGGGGAAATAAGGCCCAGAATTCCACCATAGCACCACTAGCGAGGGGTAATCAGAGCTGTGTTGCACCAGGGGTAGGCAGTGGGACAA
>JAPFFP010047409.1:0-10377 GCA_026153255.1 Solanum medicagineum | reverse complement strand
GAGGACCCACGGAAAAATCCACCTTATTCATGCTCCGCACAGCAACTTGCCCGGTCAATATTATATGTCTATGCTAAGCTTGGTGATCAATTTTCGTTGCCCCCTTAATTTCCTATCAGTCTCATTGCTCACACTTTGGAGCAAAATGAAGACCAAAAAGAAAAGTTGTAAATAGAGAATAAAACAACATTTATAACCTGTAGTCTACCTGCATATGATAGTTGCTTGATATATCCAACACTTATTTACAAGCCCTGTTACAGCACTTAAATGGTTGAGAGCGTCCATGATTTTATCAATTGATATTAAGTCCCCTTTGCAAAAAATCACTAAGTCATCAGCAAATATCAGATGAGTGAGTTTTGTAGCCTTGCACATAGGATGGAATTGGAACTCAAGCTGTGTACTTATTCCTTTAAGAATTCTTGTCAAGTATTCCATAATCAGCACAAAAAGTAGAGGTGACATCGGATCACCTTGTCCAAGTCCCTTTTTTCCGTCGAAGTATTTATGACCTTTGCCACTTACTTTGATAGTAAATTTAGTAGAGGTCACACACTTCATAACAAGGTTGACAAAAGGTATAGGAAAGCCGTAACCTTTCAAGGCTTCTTCCAAGAAATCCCAACTAACCATGTCATACGCTTTCTTTAGATCAATCTTCATGAAGCATCTAGGAGTAGTTTTTCTATTATAGTGCCTTAGTAGATCATGACAAATGCGCACATTATGAATAAGAGACCTCCCTTCAACAAAAGCTCCTTGATTCTCATCCACTATCTGGGGTATTACCTATTTTAATCCTTGACAGATCATTTTTTAGAGATACATTTGGAAATAATATTACAGCAAGTTATGGGCCTGTGTTGGCTTGCATACTATGGGTATTCAACTTTCTAAATTAGAGTTATCATTGTTGCATTTATCTGATTAAGCATCTGGCAGTTCTCAAAGAATTCAAGAATAGCTTTAGTTATCTCATCTCCGATGGTTTACCATGATGATTTGAAGAATCCACTGCCAAACCCATTTAGTCTAGGGCTCTTATTTACATCAGCACTGAACATGGCAACGTTTACCTCTTTTGTTGTATAGGGTTGTAGAAGTTGTAGCTGATGTCTTATATTTATAGCTTCCACTCTATTCACTTCTTTTGTCTCCAACAACTCTTGATAAAACTTAACAAAAACTGTTGCAATATTCTCCTGTTGAACTTGTGATTGTCTATGTTTGTCCATCACTTGGGTTATGGATTGTTGCAACATCTTGTGTTATCATCACCTAATTTGATCCAGTTTCCTTTGCTTCACTGCTACAAATAAACTTCTGCTAGATATGAGGACTACCAAAACTTCTGGGCTATTTCTTTCTGTCTGTTGGAGATGAACATTTAGTGGATCAATATGCAAAGCTGCCTTGGCTTGAGCAAGAGCAACTCGATCTTCATCTGCTATGGTAATTATATTCCTGAAAAATTGGCCATTAAGTAGTCTCAGCTATTGTTTCATCAGTTTGAGTTTTCTCACAACTCCCTGCACACTGCAAAATTTGGATGGGATTCCCACACATCACAATACTTGAAAGCTGGTCTTTTCCTTTGCTGTTCTTGGAATAAACAAAGTTTCATCGGGCAGTGGTCACTTACCCCCTCAGGTAAGAAGTGTGCTTTGCAAATAGGCATGCTATTCATCCATTCAGTATTGATGAACACCCAATCTATCTTTGACATTATTCTATCTACTCCATGTCCAGCCCTCCATGTGTATCTGCTTCCAATGGTTGGCATCTCCATCAACCCACTGTTTTCAATACATTTTTGGAGCCAAATTCACCGGGTTACCCCCAATTTTATCTTCCCTTTTCAGTACAGAGTTAAAGTCTCCTGTTACAATCCAAGACATATTTACTCCTATGTTCATTTCCTCTGGATATTCCCATAAACTTCTCCTTTCATCCTGGGTATTAAAAGCGTAAACCACAGTAAGAAGATAAGTTGTTCGGAGTTTTACATGGTACACCTGACATGTAACAGCCTGATCTATACTGCTTATCAAAACTACCTGAAAGCAATCTGGTCTCCAAGTGATCCATACCCTACCATTATAGTGATGAGAGAGATTTGTAACAAACTCCCATCCTCCAAACAACTTACTAGCTATTAGATCCACCTTATTGACTTTAATTTTTGTTTCCAAAAGTCCTACTAATCCAATATTTTCTTTATTACAAAGGAGTTTGATCTCCTTACAAGATGTTATCCATTTTCAGGGTGGGCATTATCTATCCCTCCCCCATTCTTGACTGGACTTTTTCCTTGTTGGCTGTTGTTTTCCTTCTGTCCACTTGGTCCCTCGTTATGCAAAAGTTGAAAGTGATTTTGCACTCTCATAACTGCTTCAGGAGTCTTAACTAGTACTTCACCGTTGTTGCTTTTATGTCTTTGTCCTTTATCATACTAGTATTGTCCATTTGATTTTTCCCATTGCCCTCTACATGTATTGGTGTTGGAGACTGTTTTTTGACCCTACAAACCTGCTCCTCATGACCATATTTCTTATAGCGTTTGGCATCCAATCATATTGTACTTTCTGCTCCATTATTAATCCCCGTTTATGTGTGACTACTTTCTTTTCTGTGTGACTATCCACCATTAATTGTCTACCAATTAAACTCCCAATCTTACTTAAGCCTTTTGGGCTCCAATACTTGAATTCCAAACCAGGTAGCTTTACCCAGATTGGAACAGTGCTTAGTTCCTCTTTGGAGAATTCCATGTCAGGATTCCAAGCCTTCACAATAACAGGTTTGTTGTCGAAATGGTATATTCACCCTTTTAGTACCTCATTCTTTCCCTTACTATTATCAAACTGCACCAATACAATCCCATTTTTCAACATAGAGACTTTATCGACTCCATATTTTCCCCATTGTCTGCGCACATAGCCATTCATAACTGTAAATGGTGGGTACGCTCCTAATACATAACAAACAATCGCATTCTTCCAATACGCAACTTCTAGCTCAATTTCACATATAGGCGATTCATCGAACAAATCTGGTGCAACGTACTCTAGCTTGAAACCAGTATCAAAGTTCTCCCATAAAGATTCTTTTGAAATACTTGCTCGTAGTGCCTCTACTTCATCTGCCCATGACATTTTACATAGACTCTGCTCGATTCCCATACTATTCCCAATTGGGAACCTTCTTTCCCATTAGATGACCCTATCTTCTCTGTTCGACTTACCTTGATTTTATCCTGTGTGTCTTTGTTTTGATTCACTTGATCACTGATCAATATTGGTGATGTCTCGGCAACTTTGGATTCCTCGCCCCCCCCTCCATTTGTAGTTGTTTCATTGGGGTTTTTGTTCCGACATTCGCTTTGCTCGCCTTTGACTGATTCCCAGCATACATCGCTGATTCCTGTGCCATTGTTGCTTTCTGAAAGAGTATCCTAGCTCTCCTCCCCATGGATGACGCACATGAAGCTAACATGCGCTGAGAGAGAAGGAAAAATATTGGTTTATGTAAATTGGTTTATTTGTATTATATATATATATATACTAAAAGTGGGAAGAATATTAGACAAAAGTTAGATTACCATTTTATCTCTATATTAAATCATAATGTATAATCTAATTAATTAAATAAATTATTAATTTATTATATAATCTTAATTATGCTTAATTTAGAAGTTGAAAGTTTAAAAAGTTAATTACATTTAATAATTCATCATATATATACACACATACACATTTATTTTTATTTAAGACATTGAAAAATAAAAACATCTTATGTTCATGTTCAAAAACTTTATATCTTTATTCTTTTTCTTAGCAGTTACACCCGTACATTTATACGCTGTAGTCATTGACAAATATATTTAGTATTAATAAGTGCCGGTAATAAAGGTTGCAAAAAAATTTTTTTTTTTCCTTAAAAAGAAGAAGCCAAAGTCCTCCCTGTTAAGCAAAAGTCTCTACTGCCATTTGGTCATCTTTACCCAAAGCAAAAATACATTAACTTATTGTATTTAATATATCAATTATGTGCTGCCCAGTTTCTAAACTCTTTTCATTTCCATTATCTTTTCATCTTTCATACTAAATGAAGGAACTATATATATGTTACATGATGTGTGGAAGAAATAAGCATGCTTGACAACTAATATTTTTGCTTTCTAATTGCTTGGCTTAATGCTCACAGAACGATCATTGGTATATTCTTTGTCACTACTTTTATCAGAAAAAAAGTACTATATTATCTTCTTGAAAAAAATATGATGCATGTATGCTACCTTGTACATAATTTGCAAATTATAGAATTTGTCAATGTAAGTAATTCCCTGCCTTTTGATTCTCCTCTTTAAATTTATAGATTTCAAGTATGGATAATTTTTTTTTTTCATCTTTCACCTTTGATTCTCTATACACACGCGCACATTCCTCATTTGATCATGTTTCTTGTCACACTTTAAAAGATTTATTTTAATTGTTATAATATATTACTTCGAATTTTGATTGTTCTAACAGATCTATAGAAATTTATATGAGACGCATGTGCAACGCACGTGTTCAGGAACTAGTAATGCTAAAAGTGGGAAGAATGTTAGTCAAAAGTTAGATTACCATTTTACCACTACATTAAATCATAATCTATAATCTAATTAATTAAATAAATTATTAATTTATTATATAGTCTTAAATACTCTTAATTTAAACGTTGAAAGTTTAAGAAGTTAATTACTTTAATAATTCATCATATATATACACACACACATTTATTTTTATTTAAGACATTAAAAAATGAAAACATTTTATGTTTATGTTCAAAAACTTTATTACTTTATTTTTTCTGAGCAGTTGCACCCGTACATATATAGGTTGTAGTTATTGACAAATATATTTATTATTAATAAGCGCTGGTAATAAAGGTAGCAAAAAATTTTTTTTTTTTTTAAAAAGAAGAAGCCAAAGTCCTCCCTATTAAACAAAAGTCTCTACTGCCATTTGGTTATCTTTACCCAAAGCAAAAATACATTAACTTATTGTATTTAATATATCAATTATGTGCTACCCAGTTTCTAAACCCTTTCATTTCCATTGTTTTTTCATCTTTGCATACTAAATGAAGGAACTATATATATGTTATATTATGTGCGGAAGAAATAAACATGCTTGACAACTAATATTTTTGCTTTCTAATTGCTTGGCTTAATGCTCGCACAAGGACCGTTGGTATATTGTCTCTACTTTTGTCAGAAAAAGTACTATATTATCTTATTCTCGAGAAAAATATGATGCATGCATGCTAGCTTGTACATAATTTGCAAATTATGTACAAGCTATGTCAACGCAAGTAATTGTAACACCCAGTGAAAAGATTAAAGTACCCTAGAATTGATCTTGCGCGTAACGCGTCTTCCCTTGCTCTGTTTACAAATCTGAGACCGGATTTGTGATCAGTGCCAAAAACTGAGTCGGAAAATGGACTCGACTCGATTTTAACGCGACCGAGTCAAAATGTTTTTTCCAAAAAATTTCAAAACAGTGGGCTTTTGCGCCCCTTCCATGACGCGCCAGAGACATGGAATCCCAGTTGTCTTTTTTTCGAGATTTCAACGTAAAATTTGAGATTTGCGAAAACTAGTCAAATAACACCGGTGCGCGACGCGCACCAGTACAAAAACGGGCTGATTTTTTTCCTTTTAATGGGGAAGGGTAGTTTCGACTTTTTCCACACCCCATAATCCTAAACTAGTCGATCTTAAGTATAATTTAAGTCCTAAATGCAGAAAAGATACTTTCATTCTTTCAAAAACCCTCCCAAGAAAATTCAAGCGTAAGGAAAGAAAATCAAGATTGTAGTAGGGCTTAAGAATTCTTTCCAATTCTTCAGAAATTCTTTCCAAGGTATATAAGGTCACTTAAAAAAATTATTTTGGTTAATATTTTAGAAATCATACGTTAGTTTTCATCCCAGAAGTTTTCAATACTAATTGAGATCAAATTCATGTGGTTCTGTGAAGTTTATTAAATTTTCATTTGTTTTCATCCCACAAGTTTCTAATACTAGTTGAGATCAAATTCATGTCATTCTGTGAAGTTTATTAAATTTTCATTTGTACATATATATTCTAGATAAAGTATTATGATTCTTGATTCTTTACTTGTTATTTAAAGAATTGATACCAAGATTTATAGCCATGAATGAGTTCTGTAAATTTCATATGAGTTTCACGAACACCCACAAAGCTTATAGTTTGAAATAAGTTTAATAATCATTTTCTTGAACTGTTTTTGCACTTTAGCTGAGTAACCTATAGGTTTGAGAATATTTGAGAAGATACTAGTTTTCAATCAGGCTATAAAAGTTCAGATGGGAAAGTTAAGCTAGTACATTGGGATAAGTCCCCGAAAGATCAGATTATGAGAAAATTTCATTCTTTAAGTTATGAGTTATATAAAAATCATTTTTGGGAGTAGTATTGAGCATTGATATGAGTGAGAGTAGAATAAATTACTTAAACTCGTAAACTATGTAGCCAGCATAGGATAGGATTGTACCAAGGTACATTCCTCATTAGCCACTGAGATAACCCAGTATTGGGATGAATCCACTACCCTAGTTCTTCGTCCCCTATCTCGGAAAAGTACGGGACAGCTCTGGCAGCGTGGGCAAGATGTTGTATCACCACGAAGCTCATAGTGGTGGTTGTCGGTTAGAGAAACTCTCTAAGCTAAGAAGATATGTTTTACTTACAAGTTTTTAGCATGTTAATTTCAGCACACCAAATATCTACTATTATTGTTATTTCATTATGAGTTATGTTTATATCTTTCTGAGAAATATTATGTTATTCTGAGTTACTATTTTGGCCATCTTACGTACCGTACATTCCACGTATTGACCTCCTTTTGACATGCATCATTTTATGATGCAGAAGTAGGTGATAGAGTTGCTCAGCAGCCGCTTCGTTGAGAACTAGACAACTTCCAGTCATTTGGTAAGGCCTCTTCTCAGTCAGGGGCTCTTGAGTTACTTACGTTTTATTTCAGCATTTATTTTAGTTCTGGCTACTTGGGGCCTGTCCCAGTAGTCCTTTCAAACAGCTTTAGTAGAGTTTCCATACACTATGCGTCAGTATTCTAGTTCTGGTTTATTTCAGTTATTACTTGAGAACTTTTTCACTCAGTTTATACAAACAATTCTCGTTTTAGCTTGTTACTTTTACAGCCTTTCCACATTGTTTACATCTTCCGCTGAGTAAGCAGCTAAGCCAAGTGGTTCGATTGGGACTAACAATGATTTTGAGTGCTAGTTATATCTAGGGTGTAGGCCCGAGGAGTGACAAACTGTATCAGAGCGCAGAGCTCAAGAGTTCTAGGGAGTCTATGGAACCGTGTCTAGTGGAGTCCGCATTATGGGTGTGAAGCGCACCACATCTGTAATGCGGAGACTACAGGACATTAGGATGTGTCATCGTTAATTGTTATTCTATGTCTTATGCTTCGGAGTATATCTCAATAAAGTCCCTTCTAACCATGCGTTCATGCTGTGTGCTCAGATCATGTCTTCTCGCGGAGCCAACAGACTAGTAAGGGGTAGAGGGCGCGCAGCTAGGAGAAATACAAACCAGCCTAGCTGAATTCCTGAGGAGCTTAGAGGTCCAGTTTTGCCTGTGGAGCAGCCACAACAAGCAGATATCTCTAACACTGAACTTTGTCAGGTCATCCAGACTTTGGCTCAGGCGGTCACTACATAGGGAGGTCTACAGGGAGATGGAAAAAATGATGGGTCGAGTACCGCCAGAGTTAGGGAGTTTCTGAGGATGAACCCATCAGAATTCACGGGGTCCAATATGAAGGAGGATCATGAGAACTTCATTGAGGAGCTCCAGAAGGTTTTCCAGGTTATGCGTATAGGTGATGCTGAGCGAGTTGAGTCGGCAGCCTACCAGCTCAAGGGGGTATCTAGAATCTGGTTGGATCAGTGGAAAGGAAGAAGGGAAGATGGGGTGCCAGCCGTGAGTTAAGTGGTGTTTGAGAAGGCCTTTTTGGGAAAATATTTTCCCAGAGAGATGAGGCCGGCTAAGGTAAGGGAATTTCTGAATCTGAAGTAGGAGGATATGAGTGTACGGGATTACATCCTCAAGTTTACTCAACTGTCCCATTATGCTCTAGCTATGGTGGCAGACATGCATACTAGGATGGATCTTTTTGTGTCAAGCCTCTCTCGAATGACTAAGAGAGAGGGCAGGAATGCGATGTTGATTGGGGATATGGATATAGCCCGCTTGATGACATATGTGAACTAGGTAGAAGAGGAGAAGATGCAGGATAGGGAAGAGTTTAGGAGCAAGAGGGCAAAGACATCAGGACAGGAGACAAGTAAGAAGGGGGCTGGAGGTGTAAATCACTCATCTTTTCAGCCTAAGACAGCCGGACTAGCACCTTCATCCGCTAGTGCACCTGCAACAAGAGTCGGGAATGAGCAAGGATCACAACATTGTAGGTTTCCGAGCAGCCAGTCACAGGGTAGCATAGCTTAAGGATCAAATCGTTATCCTACTTGTGGTAAGTGTGGTAGGTCTCATCCCGGAGAGTGACTTATGGGCACAAATGGTTGTTTCAAATGTGGTCAGGTTGGCTACTTCTTGAAGGATTGTCCTATGGGGAAGCAGAATATGAGAGATAGCAGAGTACAGTTAGTTGCTTCAACACCGCAGGGTAAACCACCTCATAGGGGCACTACAACAGGAGCAAGCGGGGGCAAAAACCGCTTGTATGCCATGGGCACCAGACAAGATTAGGAGAACTCACCAAATGTGGTTATGGGTATGCTTAAAATCTTTACTTATGATGTCTATGCATTATTAGACCGAGGAGCCACATTGTCATTTGTAACCCAATATGTAGCTGTGAAGTTTGGGGTCAATCCAGAATGCCTTATTGAGCCTTTCAGTGTTTCTACTCCAACCATAGAGTCTATTTTAGCCCAAAGAATCTATAGGGGCTGTCCAGTCTCCGTTTATCATAAGACTATTGTAGCTGATTTTGTGGAGTTAGACATGGTAGATTTTGATGTTATCCTAGGCATGGATTGACTTCATGCTAGGTTTGCCTCCATAGATTGCAGAACCAGGGTAGTCAAATTTCAATTTCCTAATGAACCAGTCTTAGAGTGGAGGGGTAGCTTAGTTTTTCCTTAGAGTCAGTTTGTCTCATATCTCAAGGCTAGAAAATTAATTTCCAAAGGGTATATATACTACCTAGTCAGAGTTTAGGATTCTCGTGCCGAGGCACCATCTCTTCAGTCTGTCCCCGTTGTGAATGAGTCCCCAGAAATTTTTCCTGAGGATATTCCTGGAGTCCCTCCTGGTAGGATGATATACTTTGGGATAAACACTCTTCTAGATATTTAGCCCATATCTATCCCTTCATACTGTATGGCTCATTCGGAGCTAAAAGAGTTAAAGTTGCCGCTGACAGATATCTTAGATAAGGGTTTCATTAGACCAAGCGTCTCACCTTAGGGTGCTCCAGTCCTTTTGGTGCGTAAAAAGGACGAATCTCTTTAGATGTGCATAGATTACCATCAATTGAACAAGGTCTCCATTAAGAACAAGTATCCTCTTCCTAGAATTGATGACTTATTCGATCAAATTCAGGGTGCTACCTGTTTTTCCAAAATAGACCTCAAATCTGGGTATCATCAGCTTAAAGTTAGAGAGAGAGACATTCCAAATACAACTTTCAGAACCGCTATGGTCATTATGAATTTTTGGTCATGCCCTTCGGGCTGACAAATGCACTAACAACATTCATGGATCTTATGAATAGGGTGTTGAGGTCGTACGTAGACATGTTTGTTATTGTGTTCATACATGATATCCTAATCTACTCTGGTAGCAAGGAAGAACATGCAGATCATCTTAGAATTATCCTTCAGACCCTTAAGGATCAACAACTATATGCTAAATTTTCTAAGTGTGAGTTCTGGTTGGCATCTCTGGCGTTTTTAGGGCATATTGTGTCTGGTGAGGATATCCATGTTGATTCCCAAAAGATTGAGGTAATAAATAATTGGCCAAGGCCCACAACTCCCACAGAGATAAGGAGTTTCTTGGGCTTGATAGATTACTACAGATGGTTTGTTGAGGGGTTTTCTTCTATCTCAGCTTCCTTGACTAAGCTAACTCAGAAGAAGACCAAGTTCGAATGGTTAGAAGTGTCACATCCCGACCTAGGGACGTGACCAGTGCCCGGTAGGGGCACCTAGACACATCTACTCGGAAATCTGACCTGGAAACCTGCAGAAATTTCGGCAGAGTTTCCTCTGTTTTACTGACTAACCTCACCTGCAACAGAATCC
>JAPFFP010047408.1:0-10380 GCA_026153255.1 Solanum medicagineum | reverse complement strand
GTTAGGTTGATGTCTGACCGGGAAGTGGGGGGTATAGTAGGGTAGTAGGATTCATCGCATCTTTTTATTTGGTGTTCGAATCCAAAACCAAACATTTTATCAAACACTTGGCGGGTGTGTAATGCTAGTGTAAACCATGCAATTCAAGAGTGAAGTCATGCAAGAAAACTTGAAGTAAATCCATCCACCAATACTTGGTAATACGCTCATGCAATATACATCAAAACCCCTCATCAAATCGCAAGATAGGTCATAGATTCATAGCTCAGAACATGCTTAAACAGTCACACTTCAATGAAACCCCAACTTAGTTCATAGCCAAATTCATAATAAGTAAGGCTCATAAGTAAATCAACTTAGAAACATGTAATTTAAGTAAAAAGGAAGCTTGGGCACCATGGGTGAAAGGACCCAATGGTTGAAATCCACATAACTTAACTTTGGAGAATTCATTAAAGAAGATTTGAATGGAGACTTGAAGCTTGGGTGAAATCCTTAGATCCGGAATGAGATTTGACACTTGAATTAGGAGTGAAATCTTTGTCTAAGTGTTTGAGAGAGTATTGGGAAATGTCTTGTATGATATGGTATTGAAATATGGCTAAGTATAGGTGTTTTTATGCATGGGAAGACTTAGGCCCAAGACCCCAAAGCCTTGGACCGAAATGAGAAAACTGGCAACAAAATACATAGGTCTGCGATGGGTCCGCATCGCGGTACCATCGCGCACCCCCACTATTTTGCACAAACTTGGAAAAATCAAAATTTGCTATGGCTGCTTAAAATCGGGGTTAGACCCATTCCTCACTCAATTTTTTCCCTTGAATAAGATGAAGTTGGTTTTTCGATACCACGCACGGATTTTGAAATATATGGAAATTATGATTATGGGCACTTCCGAGGCACATTTTTGGGCACTTTTTGGCGTCCGTTTCAATATCTCTCCCTTGGGAACATTCCTCCCCGAATATCAAAGAAACTTATATAAGAAGGATAATCATGAAGAGATTAGCCCTAACAAGAATGCAAAAATGCACTTAAATATCATTTCAAAACCTCAACATAAGTGTCAAAATTACTACGATCTTTTCAACATAAATGTGAATGCATGCAAATGACATAAGGGCTGATACATAAGACTTGAAATCACATAGGGGACTTAGGATTAGTAACTTAGGCTTGAGTAGAATAAAAAAGATAGAGATATTGCCTTTGCATGTCCGGCTCGGCTTTCCATGTGGCACTTTTGACTTGTTGATTCCTCCAAAGGACCTTAACAGAAGCCACATCCTTGTTCCTCAACCTCTTCACTTGTCTATCCAAGATCTCTACTGGAACCTCTTTATAAGTCAAGTTTTCTTCAAAAACACCCAAAAACATCCAATGGGACAATAGCATTCGGGTCACCCACACATTTCCTCAACATAGACACATGAAAGACCGGATAAACCAAGTCCATTTCACTAGGCAACTCTAACTTGTAGGCCAGCTTACCAATCTTCCTCAACACCCTATAAGGACCGGTAAATCTTGAACTCAATTTATCCTTCTTACCAAAACAAACCACACCCTTCATGGGAGAGACCTTCAAATAGACCCAATCACCAATTTTAAATTCAAGTTCCCTTCTCTTCACATTGACATAGGGCTTTTGATGACTTTGGGCTGCTTTCAACCTTTTTCTAATCAACTTTACCTTCTCCATAGCCTCCATAACCATATCTTGACCCAACAAAGACATTTCCCCTACCTCTAACCATCCAACCGGGGGCCTACAACGTCTACCATAGAGCGCCTCAAATGGAGCCATACCAATGCTAGAACGATAGCTATTGTTGTAAGCAAACTCAATCAATGGAAGTTGATCATCCCAACTACCCTTAAACTCTAATACACAAGCTCTAAGCATATCCTCAAGAGTTTGGATAGTTCTTTCGGCTTGGCCATCTGTTTGAGGCTGAAAGGTCGTACTAAGCTTTACCTTGGTACCAAGACCTCTTTGGAAGGATCTCCAAAAGTGAGAAGTGAATTGAGAACTACAATCCAATATGATAGACAAGGGCACCCCATCAATCTAACCAACTTATGAATGTACAACTTAGCATAATCTTCGACACCATAAGTAGTTTTAACTGGTAGGAAATGAGCCGACTTTGTCATTCTATCAACTACAACCCAAATAGAATCAAAATCCTTTCTAGTCTTAGGCAACCCAACCACAAAATCCATATTAATTTCCTTCCACTTCTAAGTGGGAAACTCTATATCTTAGGTTAGGCCACCCGGACTTTGGTGTTCGGCTTTGACTTGTTGGCAACTATGACAATCGGATACAAATTTGGTAATGTCTTTCTTCATACCCCCCACCAAAACACATCCTCAAATCTCTATACATCTTGGTGGAACCAACGGGAATAGAATAGGAAGAATTATGAGCCTCATCAAGAATCTTCTCTCTCAAGCCATTAACACTAGGCACACACAACCTATCTTGGTAATTAAGGGCACTAGCTCCCCCTTGGGAGAAAACCTCCACCTTGCCATCTATCACCAAGGCCTTCAATTCTAACAAGGAGGGGTCAAGATCTTCCTTTGCTTTTACCTTATCAACCAAGGAAGATTTTGAACCATCAACAACCACAATACCACCATTATCAACCTCTTCCGACCTAATCCCCAATCTAGCCAATCGATGAACCTCCCTAGCAACCTCTTTGCCCCCATCATCAAAATGAGCTAGGCTACCCGTAGACACCCTACTCAAAGCATCGACCACAACATTAGCCTTACCGGGGTGATAATATACACTCATATCGTAGTCCTTAAGAAGCTCTAACCACCTTCGTTGCCTCAAATTGAGATCTTTTGAGTGAACACATATTATAGACTCTTATGATCAGTAAACACATCAACATACACCCCATACAAATAATGACACCAAATTTTCAAAGCAAACACCACGGCGGCCAATTAAAGATCATGAGTAGGATAATTCTTTTCATGCACCTTGAGTTGTCTAGAAGCATATGCTATCACCTTACCAATTTGCATCAAAACACAACCCAAACCAATCCAGGAGACATCACAATACACAACAAGCCCTTCCAACCCTTTCGATAGAGACAAGATAGGAGCAGAGACAAGATTATTCCTCAATGTTTGAAAACTCTTTCCACACTCATCGGTCCACACAAATTTAGCCTTCTTTTTGGTCAACTTAGTCATGGGAGAAGCAATAGAAGAGAACTCATTCACGAATCTCAATAATAACCCGCTAAGCCCAAGAAGTGTCTAATATCCAATGGGGTCGAAGGTCTAGGCCAATTTCTAATCAACTCCATTTTCTTAGGATCCACCTTAATCCCATCCCCCTACACTACATGACCTAGAAAGGCCACCTCTTGCAACCAAAACTCACACTTCTCATACTTAGCATACAACTTCTCTTCCTTTGATTTTTGTAGCACCACCCTCAAATGACCCACATGCTCCTCCTCATTATGAGAGTAGATCAAGATATCATCAATGGAGACCACAACAAACAAATCAAGGTAGGGTTTAAAGACCCTATTCATAAGATCGATGAAGACAGCCTGTGCATTGGTCAACCTAAAAGACATAACCACAAATTCATAATGCTCATACCTAGTCCGGAAGGCCGTCTTTGGAATGTCACACTCCCTCACCTTCACTTGATGATAGTCGGACCGAAGAACAATCTTAGAGAAGTGACTAGCCCCTTGAAATTAGTCAAATAAATCATCATAAAATTGGTCAAATAAATCGTCAATCCTTGGTAGAGGTATACTTATTCGTGATGGTGACTCTATTAAGTTACCGTAGTCAATACACATTCTAAGAGAACCATCCTTCTTCTTCACAAATAACACCGGTTCACCCCAAGGTGATTGACTAGGCCTAATAAAACCTTTCTCTAACAAATCCTTTAATTCCTCTTTGAACTCCTTCAACTCCACCGGGGCCATATGGTAAGGAGGAATATAAATAGGTTGAGTATCAGGAAGGAGGTCTATGCCAAAGTCTATTTCTCATTCAGGAGGAACATCGGGAAGCTCACTAAGGAAGACATATGTGAACTCATTAACCACCGGAACCGACCCTATGGGAAGGACTTTAGACTCCACATCTCTAACCCTCACAAGATGATAGAGACACCCCTTAGAGATCAACTTTTAGGATTTAATGCAAGAGATAAACCTATCCTTGACAACCATATTATGACTCCCCCACTCAAGGTTGGGTTCATTTGAGAATTGGAATTTGACCCTACGGGTTTTACAATCAATAGAGGCATAGTATGCATGCAACCAATCCATTCCATAATGACATTAAAATCCATCATATCCAACTCAACAAGATCACAAGATAATATTTTATCCAAAATGGAAACGGGACAATTTCTATGGACCTTTCTAACAACAATAGATGCGTCAATGGGAGTAGACACCTCATAAGACTCATACAACAATTCGGGCTCAACATGAAACTTTTTGGGAACAAAAGGAGTAACAAAAGAAAGAGTGGTACACAGGTTTATTAATGCATACATACCAAAATCAAAGACTTTTACAACACAGGTGACGACATCGGGTAACTCATCAATCTCTTGTCTCCCTTGGAGTGCATAGAACTGATTGGTGCCTTGGGGCACCACCTTGTTGGCCTCCTCTCCCCAAGGAACTGCATTTGCACTCTGGCCTTATGGACGAACATCTTTACCCTTGTTGCGATTACGTGGACAATCCATCACCTTATGCCCCACTTCACCACAACCAAAACAAGCATTGGTGTCTTTCAAACATAGGTCACCATGACCCCTACCACACTTTGGACACATAGCATCGGCAACCATACCACCATCACCTTGGGCCCTCAAGTAGTCATTGGTAAACCTTTTATTAGGAGCATGAGAAGACCCTTGGCCTTGAGGAAATCGGCCACTCTTGGGACTTTGGAACTTACCATCAAAACAGGCCTTCTTGGCCTCACTACTCCTTGTCTTCCTCAACTTTTCCCCTTCAATTGTTTGGCATAAGTCATTAGGTGGGACAAATCCATGTCACTAATCAACATAATGGCACGACACTCCTTATTCACCAAATCGAAAACATCCTTCACAAACTTATTCATCCTAGACCTCGGGTCAGCAACCAAGTGTGGAGCATATTTAGAGAGTTGGTTGAACTTGAGGGCATACTCCCTCACACTCATTGAACCTTGCTTCAAATTCATGAACTCCATCATTTTGGCCTCCCTAAGATTAAGAGGGAAGAACCGATTGAGAAATGCCACCTTAAACTCCTCCCAAAGGTTCACATTGTTGTTTCCCTTCTCCTCCTTCCATTAAGTATACCATATTTGAGCCACCCTCTTGAGTTGGTAAGCTGCCAATTCTGCCTTCTTTTTCGACCTAACACCATGATAGCCAACACCTTGTATACCTCATCAATAAATTATTAAGGGTCCTCATCCACTTTAGACCTATTGAACTCCTGTGGGTTCATCCTCATAAAGTCCCTCACCCAAGATGTCGAAGTAGGAGCATGAGGGGCTTGGTCTCCTTGATTGACTTGGTTAGCCATTGCGTGAGTTTGCAAAGTGAGAGCATCTTGGAGCTCTCTATGAGTCAGTTGTTCTTCGGGAGTGCAGGCTCTTCTTCTTCTTGTGTTAGGCATGATCTGAAAATGGCAAAGAACATTCGTTAGAGGGGAAATCTTACCTAACTTCGCTAGCACGACATAGATCATGAAGAAGGTGAACATTTCATAAAATGTCTCATAGTCTCTTACTCATAGTGGTGGCGCACAACACAACCATGAATAAGACTCTAATCAATGTAGTCTGTTTGATGCCAAGGACAATTAACAACCTAGTGCTCTGATACCAAGTCTGTCACGACCTATGCCTAGGGCCTAGACGTGACACAACGAATGGGGACCCCGGGACCCCAAACAAGCCTCTTAGTATATCATTACACATCCTTGGTCGCGGAAGCAATAGAACAACAACAAAAGATAGTAAAAGAGGGAATACGAGGCTAAGGGACATCCTCGAAACCATAGGAGTATAACAAGCCAATGGTATAGCAATAACATTTCATAAGGTTCCAACAACACCTCTAATACATAGATAGGAGCGGAGACCAAGAAAAATTTTCAGGCTCACATTCATAGTCAAAAGCATACAATTAGATAATAAGAGTCTTTACATAGCATACGAACAAGAGATACCATCCCCGGAGTTGAGGACTCACCAAACTTGCTTTGAGAAGATAGTACTAGCCACAGGGAGGATGAGGATGATCATGAGGAGCCCCGGTTCCTACATGGTGACATCATGTAGGCATAGAGTATGCATTAGTACGTTTAGATGTACTAAGTATGTAGGATGCAATGCAACAAGAGATAGACAACATAGGTAAAATGCAATATTATAAGCAACAGATAGCATAATAACAAGATGGCATATGTGAATGATGCTTGACATAAAACATGCTTATATCTAACATACTACATGTGTATGAAGAGACCATCATCATAAACCAAGCAAACTTATTACTTTGAATCCAAGGTAGACCACCCTTTGGAAGTGATTGAGGAATCAACCTCTCAATTGGTTGATGGTTGTTACACTCTACCATCCATGGTAATTGAGGTATCAACCCCTCAATTGGTTGATGACATGACCACCCCCATCCAAGTGATTGAGGAATCAACCCCTCAATTGGTTGATGGGCATGACCACCCCCATCCACAGTGATTTAGGTTCCAACCCCACAATTTGTTAATGGGCGTACCACCCCTCCATCGAGATGGTTTAGGCAATTTATCTCTCCTCAACTAGATATGCTAAACTTACAACACTATAGATACTTTCCATGAAATCAATACATATATACCTTTTTTTATCATCATAAAGTTATTAAAGTCACAGGTCATACAATAGATCGTGAATAGCTCAAGAATCCAAAATCGGACATTTTATCAAATACTTGTCGAGTGTGTAATGCTAGTGTAAAACCATGAAATTCAAGAGTGAAGTCATGCAAGAAAACTTGAAGTAAACGATCCACCAACACTTGGTAATACTCTCATGAAATATACATCAAAATTCAAATCTCAAGATAGGTCATAGATTCATCGCTCAAAACATGCTTAAACAGTCACACTTCAATAAAACTGCAACTTAGTTCATAACCAAATTCATAATAAGTAAGACTTATAAGTAAATCAACTTAGAAACATGCAATTTAAGTAAAAAGGAAGCTTGGGCACCATTGATAAAAGGACTCAATGATTGAAACCCACATACCTTAACTTTGTAGGATTCCTTGAAGAAGATTTGAATGGAGATTTGAAGCTTGGGTGAAATCCTTAGATTCTGAATGAGATTTGGCACTTGAATTTTGAATGGAATATTTGTCTAAGTGTTTGAGAGAGTATTGGGGAATATCTTGTATGATATGATGTTGAAATATGGCTAAGTATAGGTGTTTTTACGCATGGGAAGGCTTAGGCCCAAGACCCCAAAGACTTGGCTGAAATGTGAAAACTGGCAACAAAATACATAGTCCGCAATGGATCTGCGTCGTGGTACCATCGCGCACCTCCACTGTTTCGTGCAAACTAGAAAAAAAATTAAATTTTGATATGGTTACTCAAAAATTAGGGTTAGACCCATCACCCACTCAATTTTTCCCCCTAAACAAGAATATGAAGTCAGACTTTTGATATCACACGCGAATTTTGAGATATATAAAAATTACGATTATGAGCACTTCCGAGACACATTTTTGGGCACTTTTGGGGGTCGTTTCAATTTCAGCAAATAGCCACTCACTTGAAATCCTCACAAAACCTATCTAGAACTCATAGAATTGTCTAAGACTCGTAGAGGATCTCATACAATAGTAAAAACCAGCAACTTCTGCAATTTTTCTCCAAATTATGGCCAACCTGTAATCCTACAAATCTAAACATGAAAACAAATAAAATCCATAAATATAACATTGGGAACATACAAAATCCTAAGTTTCAAGCATCAAATTTTTTATATTTATGTAGCATATCACCCATATAGAAGTGGACAATCTAGTTTTCATAAGCAATGGTCTTGCTATCAACTGCAGGTATTTAATTTATGACTCGGCAAAACCATTTTGAGTATGAACATGAGTAATAGAATGTTTAACTCTTATCTCAATGGATAAACAATAGTCATTAAATGCTTGGAATGAAAACTATGCAGCATTATCAATGCGAGTGGACTTAATTTGATTAACAGAAAATTGTCTGTAATCGTATTATTTGTGATAATAATTTTGCAAATGCCAAATTGCGAGATGACAATAGGCACACATGAGAGCATCTAGATGAACTATCTATTAGAACTATAAATGTCTAAACATCCATCTAGATGGGTGAATAGGTCCACAAATATCCCCATATATACGTTTCAAAATGTAGCGGACTCAATTTCAACTTTCGTTAGTGATGGTCTCACAATCAACTTGCCTTGATAACAAGCAATACAAGAAAATTCACCATTTAAAAGAATCTTCAGGTTCTTTAATGAATGTCCATTTGAATTTTCTTTAATCCAAATCATTAGCAAAAGTTCTCATTCTTCATGAACGGAACACAATCACCTTAGCATATCAATTTATGATAGCTTAGTACCTCATTCCATGTTCATGTGCATTATTTAATCACTTGTTTTCTTTCATACATTAAACACTGCTACCATATTCACTTTAGAGAATGGAGCATTTTAATAGAATGTATTTTATGACTTTTCACCAAAAGTATAATTTATTTTTGCTTTTGTCATCAGTATATCATTAATATTGTGCATTGGGACTTCATCCAAACGTCTTACCCATAGACTATTTTAGTGATACCAAGATATTCATGATTTTGAACACAATAAAATTGTACTCATGAATAGACTTATTGTCTTTTAGCCTCAGATGCATCCAATGATATCGTAATTTTGTATGTATGACCATCTTCAAGTGGTCATATCTTTGCTTTAGGCTTTTTCACAAAACAAGTGGATCCTTAACTATGAGATATTCAACTTTCAAAATTTCGTCAAGATGATGATGCAAGAATATCATAGCTTTAGCATAGTCTTTTTTTGATGCTTTATTTCATTTTTAATGATGTCTTCAAGACACCTAGCATCCAACACCCATGAAGAGTAGTTCTTGCCCAAACTATGAAGGGCCGCAAACTCAAGTTTCTTAAGGTTAGCCATATCAATAAAGAGAAAATAAATAAATCATACCTTGGCCTTGAAACTTATCCTTCGCTCTTTAAGATGGTAGAGTCTCATGTTAATAACGTGATATGAAAGTATAAAATAATACAAAGAATAAAGTAGGAGAGAAGAGAGAAGATTTCTTATTCCTCTTGGAGATACTCTAATGTATTTTACAATGTAAGGAACGCTTTTATTTATAGGAAAAGATTGACTTGGTCTCCAAATAGAAAACTGACTTGGTATTCAAGTAGGATTTGTAACTTTTAAAGGAATCCACATAATAGACTTTCACTACAAATTAAATATATTTACAACACAAATCTAATTTTCATAATCTCAACAAAATCACCATAATTAATAAGCACCTTCACCTCAAATACTATTGAACTTTCAAGAAGTAATTCTTCCATGCTTTCACTTGTTAATTTTGGAGAGAAAATGAAATCTATGTCAAAATTTATAATTTGTGAAAATTTTGCAAATGATATTAATTTTTTTCTTTTTTTTTTAAGAAAAAAGAATCAAAGAAACATTTAAAGTGCAAACATTGTATAAAAATTGTATCAAAATCTTAAAATTTAATTATCACATTAAGGAGTAATGAATATGGGGTTAAAAAGACAAGTAAAGAAAGATAGTATCGAGAGAAAATTTTGGCCGAGAATCCAGCTTAGATGAGTTGAGGAGGTTATTTTAAATTTTAGAAAATAAAGTTATACATAAGAGAAAGAAAAAGAAAACTTAAACAAATAGATATGCTGCAATAGTAGGTCAACTATACCTGATGATGTAGAATATACTACACACTTACAGTGTGCAAAGTTTAAAATCTATTAGTTATACTACAATTATTTTTAAGTAATGTTTGGATTTTTATATAAAAAATAATATGCATTGCATCATTTATAAAAGGAAATATTTATATAAAAAAAATTCTCTATAAAAATGATGGAAAGGGTGTGGAAAAGGATTTGAGGGACAATTATATCTTTAACCATACTAATGCATGCATTAAAAGCTCTTGCTTTGTTAATATCATTAGTTTTCATGTACTCCATTCACCCCAAAATAAGTGTCACATTAGTAAAAGAGAAA
>JAPFFP010047407.1:0-10380 GCA_026153255.1 Solanum medicagineum | reverse complement strand
GAATTTCGAGAATTGGTTTTTCTCAAATTAATTGAGTTTGAATCGATTTTCGAGTTTCGAACATTTTTCATTTTTCTATAAAAGTCGGTCATTTTTCGAGATAACACTCGTCACACAAAGACAAGTCTAGTAGGGTCTTACGAAACGGTACGGGGACGTCCTTGCTTTTTTTCGAGAGGCTACAGGACCTTTGGAAAACTCCCTTCTCTAATTCTTTCGTGTTATTACTTGAATCCAATTGAAATCTCGGTGATACAAATTGGTATCTGATCTTCTCCATACTATAAATCATACAATAGCGTTACTTTCTAAAAAAACTTGTCTAGATTCGTATGTTTGCCCAGATTCGTTTGACTACCCCGCATACTTAAAATAGGGTTGATTAGAAAAGTTAAGATCCTTGTTAATGAGTTACCTTCAGATAAAGTATTCAGAAAGTAAAGAGATTGTATCAGGCTTGAGAGGAGCCAATTAGTGTGGTTAAGTTTACCAATCTGAAATAATGCACTCTTATTTAGGTGAATCATGCGTTTAAACTAAGAGCAAGATATGAGTACTTCTAAACTTTGTTCTCCAAACTATTCTTTAGATATTATCTTTGAGAAGGTAGTTAAGTTATGCTTATAAATACTTAGTGGTATTTGATCCCCCTGGAGAGAAAGTGATTGAAGGCTTTTGTAAATCATAAGTGATAGAAGAATTCTAGAGTTCGAAAGATATATAAATCATAGAGAGTGGGAATAGTAGATGATTGAAGTAGGTAATTAAGAGTCATGCGGTAATAAGCAATGAGAAGATAAGTCAAGTCCCTTCGGAGTTGTAGTTAAAAAGTAGTAAGTATCATCTAACTTTTAGGATAGAAGGTAGAGAAAGAATTGTTAGTTAATATGAGATGGAGTACACTTGGATAAGAAAGAAGTTGATGTTGACATGTCATTACGTTAGTAAAGATCAAGTATAGGTGTTGAATACAAAAGCAGATGACATAAAGTGGTAGACCTAAACTAGGCTCATGATTTTGAAAGGAGAATCACATGAGATTTATAGAGTAATGTACTTAGCTAGGTAAGGAGGTATGGTGGATAAGATAGATACTACTTAACTTATAAGATGGAGTATGATGATAAACTATACTTAGATGTACCATGAGATAAAGGTTGATTTCTTATCATGAGACTCAGTGGTTCAATATTTCTTGACTTTATCTAGTAGTTAGAGTTAATATAATATGTAAAGAGTATGGATGTACATGTTTAATACAAGATCCTCCTGACTTTGAACTTTAGGTGAGCATTATGAAAAGTGGGATAGCATGACGAAAGTGATACTATTGGTTGGTGATTTGATCTAGTAGCCTTGACATAGCATAAGCGAGAAATTAAGATGTTGATTTGAAAGACGTGTGATGTTACAAGTACAGTGAATGTGACACTTAGATGACAATAGTAATTTGACACCAAGTCATTTAATAAGGAAAAGACTAAGATGTATATCCAAGATCTTATCTAATTATGCGGGATTTTAAGTTTAGGATTTACTATGGGTACCTAAATAGTATACGTAAATTGTCAATGTGGAGTAGACTAATGTAACCATTATTTATTACCCTTAAGAGTTGTGTCAAATGGTGTTAGCTATATATAATGAGGAGCCTCCCACTATAGTCCCAGTTTTTAATACATAATTAGTTGAGAAAAAAATATAAAAAGAAAATAAGTAAAAGGGTTGTTGCGCCCTAAGTAAAAAAAGAAATAGAAAATCAAGAAAAAAGAGACGTAGAGCGAACTGGTGCGACGAACATGGAGAAACAGTGCAGGTAAGTTGACCTATAGTTTCAACCATTACTTGTTAAACATTTTAAGTAATTGTATTACATATAGTTGGCAATATAGGATATATATATATTACTTTACTCTATTATATAAGCCAACAAGAAGAGCACTATAACAGCATCAAATGATTGTACATAATGCTATTTCAAAGTGTACTTTGTGATGAAGAATTTAGGTGTTTGTATATAAAAAGCATAGGTTACCAAGAAAATATAAAATTTAGTTTAGACCTTAAAAAAGAGTACGCTGTCTCTGTAATTAGTTGGTTGGCTCAGACGGAGGTGGAAGGGCTGACATTCACCGGTTGGCCACCAGTGCCTTTGCGTATACTCAATCTGGAATGAGCAGTTACTTTATAAGCTCTTTAGAATGCGAAAATTTACAGTTCCATCTCTTCAATCCTGAAGTTCGAAGTTGGTTTGTTCTTTCACTGTGGCAAGCGTTTCTTCTAATTCATCTTCGTTTATACTGGATTAATTTTGCCCCGTCTCTGGTTACGTTCGTTGGAACCATTTATACTCCTGAAATAGATGCAAACATATGGTCACTATTATTTGTTCGCTTTTTGGGTTTGCCATTTGTAATTCCTTAGTTTCTATCGCATGTAAATACGTCTGATCATACGTTCAGTAAGGCTCATTTGGGAATTTTGGGCTGTCACTTTTCATTTGGTAGTGTCTGTTGCATCTAAATAAGATTGTTGTAGTGCCTCGCCATTGTATACAAGGCGTTTGACTTTATGTCGTACCCACTTCTGCCAACGTCTTCCACTGTGCAGGCAACTTTAGAGTTCTTAAATCTGACCATCTAGAGTATCTAACTTTGGAGGTCTTTTACTAGCCCTTTAGATTCCCCAAATTTACAGCTCCAACTCTTGAAGCGTGAAGTAGGAAATTGCTCTGTCGTTTCACTGTGGTATAGTGTTTCTGCGTCTTGCTCTTGGTTTTTACTGCGTTTTTCCCTCTCTTTCTTCCTGTCAGCCCGCTGTTGTTACTCTTGCCTTTGACTGCATTCAACTTTGGAGTACTTAAATCTAACCATTAATGGTAATTTAACTTTGAAGGTCTTTTACTAACTCTTTATGTGGCCCAAATTTTTTGCTCCAGCTCTTGACGTCTGAAGTTGGAAGTTGAATTGTCGTTACACTAGACAAGCCGAAATTTCCATACATAGCTATATTGTAAAACTTAACTCCTGCGCAAATACTATAAAATAGCTAATATCTAATAATCTTATGTTTACAATTTAGATCTAGGTTTATTTATGTTTTCTAACTTATGATTTTTATTACACTGAAGCTAAATTACCGTACATGCTTAAAACATCCTCCACGTCTGACGCATGCTGCCATAGGTCCACAGCACGCCTTGCGTGTTTTCGCTTCCATTAAGAATAAAATTTGAATTTCAATTGGGAATTTCCACGCCCCCTATCTTTTCCCTGTTCTATTTGGCGTACGCCAAGAACAATCTTTCCTGTCTCGCTCCCATGAAAGTAGTCTCTACTGATTGACGAATCGAGGTTTACTGTTGCTAAACGGCCATTCAGACTACACAAAGACAGAGCAACTATCTACTACTCAATGAAGGACCAATTCTTGGAGAAGAATAACTATGCCTACTTCATACAGAGAATCGTAATTTGATTCACCAACAATCTGATCTCCATCAAAAGTTCAACCTCCAAATAGAGGTTTACTTTCTTGCGAACTTCATTTTCCTACAAACCTTTTAAGACAGTTGTTAGTGTGTTGTACTCTCAGTTGCCTACGACATTGCTGATCAGTGTTGACTACACCCTATGCAGAAATTGAACGACAGAACGTACAGACTATTATTGCAGTGCCTCTACTGAATATTTTTTTGGGTCTTCTCCTATCTTTGGTTCATGCATTGATAAGGCTGAAATACGCCTGATTATACATTCATATGGTTCATCTGGGAATCTTGGGCTGTCACTTTGGATTTGTTAGTGTCTACTGCATTTAAATACTACTGTTGTATTGCTTCGTCATTGTACCCAAAGTGTTTAACTTTATGGTGTAGCCACTTTTGCCATGACCTTTGACTGTGCATCAACTTTAGAGTACTTAAATCTAACAATCTATGGTAGTTAACTTTGTTGGTCTTTCATCGCTCTTTAGAGTGCCCAAGTTTAGAGCTCCAACCCTTGAAGCCTGAAATAGGAAATTGTTGTGTCGTTTCACTGTGGTATAATATTTCTGCGTCTTGCTCTTCTTTTTTACTGCTATTTTACTCTCTAGTTTTTCCTGTTGGCTGGCTGTTGTTACTTTTTCTTTGCACGATTTACACGGGTGAAATACCTGCAAACATGTCCTCTCTATTGTTTGCCAGCCTTTTTTAGCTGCCAATTTAAAAACCTTTGTTCGTATTGCATCTAAATAGTACCGTTGCAGTGGCTCTCGCGAGAATTTTCGTGTCTGTTCCTCCGTTCGCTTCAATCATTTATATGGGTAACATACATTTGCTTATTTGTTCAGTAGGGTTCATTTTGCCCCCGCCTTCAACTGTGCAGTCAGGTTTAGAATATTGAATCTAACAATTGCGGGTGTTCAAGTTTGTATATATATACCCCACCATTAGGGAAAACTTCGAAATTGCATAATATTCTAAGTATTTCCGTTCCCTGACTCTTCCGCCCCATAACGCGGCCAGGATATCTTGGATTGGAATATGGCGCTAAGGTTGAAGGTTGACGAAATTACACCGGACCACTCCTGATTGGACCTACAAAGTCCAAATCGTTGATATTAGTTGAGAGAGACAAAGTCATGCGAAGAAAATCAAATTCCAAAATCTGATTTTGGAAGATGAAGAGGTACTCTCGCCCTAAATAGTAAGAACTCATTTTTCCTGCATAAATATACTATTTTGTTCCGCCACTGAAAGTTCCACCTCTTTATAGGAGCAACAAATTTGGGCAGTTGTGTATGCTGATGATATCGGATATTATGCATCAAAATTTGCACTCTTCGCTACATATTTGATCTCCAGTGCAAGAGTAAAAGTTTCACCGGCTAAGCACGGAAGATTGATACATAAATTCTATTGGGTAATTGACAAAGAAACTATACTTGAACTTGTACAACCTACTGCCAAACTTGACAAAGCACTCCCTCCGCCAACCAAGCTAAATATCACCTCTTTCCAGCGGATCACTGCTATCACTCCTACTCCTGCGGCAGAAATTGGTATACTTTCTATTCCAGCCATACACTAACTGAAATTTATGGGTGCACATGTACAGAACTTACATGTGTTAATAGCTTACAAATGCTTATTTGTTTCTTCCAAATTTTATAGGAGTTGTCTTCCGCTGTGGCCCTCTGAAATATGTAGGTCGTAACCAAACTAGGTGTCGTGAGGTTACTGTTACCAATGACCAGTAAGTACAGCTACTGAAATGTCCACATTCTTATAATAGATTAGGAGTAAAATGTTGTGCTCTGCTTCTACTCTCAGGCAAAATCAGTTTCTGCTCACTTTGTGGGACGATTTCGCCGAAGTTGAAGGGACAGAGCTGTCGGCTAAACTGAAAATGGATGGGGACTTCCCTATGATTCTTGGCAGGAACATAGGAATTTCTTCATACCGGGGTATACATCCATTCCAATTTTCCACATAAAATGTAATCCTGCAAATTTCAATATATCCAACCAATATTGCAATAGCTAACTCCATATAGTTACAGATGTAGCTTTGAAATTGAACTGGTTGATGGCACTGGTTCAACAACTGCCCTCATTTCTGGAAATCTGGCTGAAAAATTGCTCTCCATGACTGCTTGACAGCATATTCCACGCAAACTGCATCCAGGTGACCTCTTCAAGTGATTTTACTTTTGATTTCTGGAAAAGTTATTTGGTCACATGATAAGAGACATAGGGAGAAATTTATTTTGTTCCCCCTTTTTTATTTTCGGTTGGTGGGGTGCTTTTGCTTCAGGCTTTAGTGAGTTAGTGTGCCAAAAAATAAACACCAGCAGAAAGAGGTCAAAAAGGTTAGAAATAGACCCAAAAAGAACAACAGGAACTGCGATTTGAGTATTGGTATTGAACTTGGAAGAAACTGTTATGTAAGGTGTTAATTATGTTGGCTTACGCCTGCTTCAAAGTTGTGCCGGATATTTTCCTCTGTGACTTGGGTACAAGATTTGCACTTAACAGTGCGGTCAGGGCCAAGTTGATTGAGAATCATAGCATTCGAGCTGTAGCAACTAAAAAAGCTTGAATAATTGATTCTAGAATCTCCAATTTGCAAGCCACTAGGCACAATTGTACAAACCCTTTTCACCTCTTCAAATGTTGGATCCCTTTTCCTACAAAAACGAGCCATGAACTTTTTCTTGGTGTACTTATACTTGCTGCCGACTGATTGTTGTGTTGTACTTTTATCAAGTTGTTGTTCTTGAAAAAAAAGGACAATTTTAATTTTGGCATACAGTACGTTGACTCATTCCCACATCCATGGGGTTAAAATAGGTCCAATCTATTTCTTCCCAAATACTACACCTCTAGACTTTGATGTGATTTAGCCTTATCTCCTTAAGTACAGCGAACAACTGCCTCCCATTATTAGATTAAGGAATTTTGATATAGCAAAGCTGTAACTTCACATATAATCTTGGAAAACAAATACCAGTTACACTTTCGCATACAAAACGTAGATTCATTCGCACATCGATGGGGTTGAAATTGGTCCAATCCATTTCTATACAAATACTATACCTTTGAATTCAGATGTGATTTTGCCTTATTTTCCTTACTTTAGCACATCTGGAGAACCGCCTCAGATTATTAGATTAAGGAATTCTGATATAGCAAAGCTGTAACTTCACAGATAGTTGTTACCATGTTCGTACAATTGCAATTCCGAGCTTGAGAGGTGATTGTTAATGGTTGAAAATGATTAGGCAATCTTCACTTATATGAAGTTATGTAATGGATAAATTTTGTTAGGGCCTTAGATACTATCATAATGATAGAGTCCAAATTTATTTGCCGTTTCCTCCCCGATTATCGCTTCCTTAATGAGGTGTTATGTGTAAAATGTTTGAGTTAGCGTAATATCCACTGATGAAATTTTCACATTTTATTTGTTTACGCATAAAATCAGCTTTGCATATAACATTTGATCTCTGCTACGACTGCTCAATCGAATATGATTTCCTTTTGAGCATACTTTATATGACGTTCATTGGACAAAATACAACCAAATATCTGCATAGCTTTCTCTCCCACACATACTTTAACTCTTCCAAATGCCTTTTCCTGCTTACAGCGCCAATTGTTGTGCATTAATCAGGCCCAACAGATGTTGTCCAACAGACTATTCTACGTTCACCTAAGAAAGTCATCTTGGACAGGCTCTACTGTTGGCCAACCAAAACTTAGGATTTTGGGCTACATTGAAAAGGAACGTGCCTCTCCACTAATTGGTAATGGGAGGAACACCCAAAGGGGCAAGTCACAAGGCCAAATTGAAGTGAAGATGAAAGCACCAGTGGCTGAAAATGAAACTTCCGGTAGCAGTGTGTCAACTGAACCACCTACACCAGCGAAAATGATGTGACAGGTTAGTGAACGATTGATCTTCGATTGGTTTTAACGCAATAGCTACTCTGCTGTACAGTTGGAAACATGAAAGCTCATATGCGTAGGCATTATATTATTAGTGTTTGTGTGCTGCAGAATTGTTGAATTCTTCGCGTCACAATATTGCTTTCGCAGCTTCAACGGCAATATATAAAATGCTTACAGAAATAGTTACTGCTTTCTTTATTAGGGCCAAGGGGTCCTCCTTTTAGCTAGCGTGGATTAGCAAAGACAATGCTAAAGAACCTAGGCGGACACTTCCACTTAAATGGAGATATATGTCACTTACTTCAAATGAAGCTATGTTTTCGGCTGACCATAATGTTGTGATTTAACATGTCTGCAAATGGCTCTTTTAAAGGTAGACAGTCATCCAACATATTCTCCTTCTACTACTTGAGCGAAAAAAAATTGTTTAGAGTTTACCCCCTGAGTTAGTTCGATTTAGTATGATCTTATATACCACAGACTTTTATAGTTTGTGCTGCTGATGTGTTATTCCTTAATTTGGTTGATCATATAGGAGGTCACTTTAGCATCCAATAGAATGAAGGTTTGTTTTCCCTGTTTGGTTGGTGGTCATCTGTATTACTCGCACAATTTCAGAATAACATTTCAGAGCAACTCCATATTGATATTCTTATTGACATTGTTGCGACTGGACCATATTTGTCGCTGACTCAGATCCACCTAAGTGGTACTCAGTAGGGTTATCTAAACTTAATTTGCCTGAATTACTCTTGAATTCTGCTCGTGCTTATTGTCCCCTCTCCCACGTTTTCTATTATGTAGGTGAATGTTGCAACATTTTGTAGGTGCAGGAAGCGTCCTCCTCTTTTGGTATTTTGGCTGCCTGAAAAACATTTTCCTGTTCTTTTTTTGTGAAAAGCTTACTCTGTGACTTCAGTCTGTATGAAAGGCCAGTGATTGGGAAGTACGTAGAATTATGGGATACAGTACAGGGAAGTTTTTCCATGTTTTTGTGGCATCCCTGAACACTTCAGCTTTTGGGGCTAATGGAAAGGCTGCTTACAGTTAGGTATGTTTTACGCGCAATTTTATTTAACAAAATATCTACTGCTACACTGCCTTCATTATTACAACCATGAACGCTCAGAAAGTTGAATAGTGACTGTTGAAGTGCCCCCTTTCTAAATGATATACGAACCTTCACTTTTGGTCACTTGCTTGATTTTGATATTTCTACCTGCTAATACGTCAAGAGTGTAGACTACATTATATTTATCTGTCACGCTCAATTGGGGTTGGGAATAACTCATGTGTTTGCACAAATATCGCGTTCAATATTAAATGTGATCTTAGAGCAGGTGCATTTACTCTATCCATATAATTAAATTTTTGGACCTTTGCTTTTCTAGGGCCTTGTATTGAGTTGCAGTGTTTTGCAGCTACAGTCTTATATCATACTTTTCCACGCGAGTTTCATCTTGAGCTTCATTTAGCTATGACAATACAGAGTATGTGCTTGGAATCCAGGATGTCTGCCTTTAATCGCGGACTGATATTTAAATGTCCTGCTAGGTACCTTGGTATGTTGCTGTGTCACAACTTTTGAACATGCGGAAGCTTGGGTGGACTTCAACTGTACTACCCCGCTATTGTTGATTAAGATGCGTTTATGGTGTTACGGAAAGCTCCGAAAAAATTTCGGCTTTTGGATTGTAGTATCTTTACTACTCGAACAATGGTTCCAACAAACTTGACTGGATGACACACTTGTGTCTTCTGTAAATATTAGAATGTTATGTAAAATATTTATGATATTAGCCCCAGATTAGAGTAGTTTGGTGTACGGCTAACTTAAATGCTGCATATTTTCCAGTCATTCGCTTTTGCTTACGTTATGGTTTGGCATGTAGTTAATAAGTTGAAGCACCTCATGCTTTTACTATTGTTAGGTTAATTCCCGTTGGTTTAGTGTTAAGGTAAATTATTTCACTTGCCCATCGGTTGTAATCGGCGTCACTCGACTTCTATATTCATCCATATTTTTGTTAGGATACTAGACACTTTCAAAAAAAAGTCCACTGCTAATAACCAACAAAATTATCGCTTTGTATGGATCGACTGACACTCCTCTATATAGTTCCCCATTCAAAGTTTGGACCCTTAGTAGGTTATTTACTTGCGTTGGATCTTAGTTTATTTACGGGCGATAACTTAGACTTAAAATTAGTATATGTATCATACCTGCTTAAAACATTCTCTATGTGAAGTACACGCCGGCATGAGCCCAACAACATACTTTATGGGTTTGAATTTAAGTGAATTATAAAATGTTCAGACTGTATTTTAAATGAAGTGTAAAATGTTAGGACTTTGACTTGCAGGTTTTTCTACTACTTAAAAAACATATATGTCTTATGTTAACAAATCACGTGACTTTCATCTTATTAGACGAATGAGGCTATTGGATTGCTTCTCCAAATTTATCATTCTTTGATGGGGTTTGCCTCAACGTATACTCAAAAGCGGGGCAAACAAGTCTTTCTTTTATAAATCTGGGTTACTCTATTCTCAGTCGCTAAAGCTCTTCAAGGTGGAAATTGTTGAAATGGGGTACCACATCTCTTCTTCTTGCGCTTCTTTATTGGTTCGGTTTCTATGAAGGAATAATGCAGTAAAGTCTTTCCTGTGTTCAGTGAATACTATTAGTATATTTGCTCTACATTGTACACAAGATGTTTAATTGTATGCCTGGATCAAATTTGGCCTTTCCTTAACTGCAAAGTCTAATTTTTACGTCCCCACCCACTAATAGTACCCAAACGAAACTGTAACTTTGCTGATTGTAGGATTGAAACATATACACTATGTTATTCAACTTTGAATGAAGATATTGTTGATTCTTGCCTAAAAACAAGTTGGATTACAAAGGGAAAACACATGTTAATTTGTTAGTCAACAAATTAA
>JAPFFP010047406.1:0-10381 GCA_026153255.1 Solanum medicagineum | reverse complement strand
ACAGCTCCAATATTATGACCACCAAAAGAATCATCTCAAAGGTAATTGAAAGATAAAGTAAAGTATATTGCTTGTTGGTGGGTAGTAACCCGAGGGGTGAAAGAATCACCTAGCCAGGGTCGATCCTATCACAGGGGGTAGCCCAAGAGATTAAAGGAAAAGCCTAGCCAAGGCCGATCCTGATATAAATTTACCACTGATCAGCTGGTCATTTGTATTACTTATTGTGCACAGACTATACAGTAAAGGTAAACTAATAAAAAGAACATAAAGTACATGATCCCATAGTATAACTAAAGGTGGTCTCTTATTCTACACCAGTGCATAGTCTCATTTGAGTTGTTACTTCATACACAGTATTTCCTGCCTTACATATTCAGTACATTATCTCGTACTAATGTCCCTTACGGGGAACCTGCATTTCATGCTGCAGGTATAGGTGCTAGTAGATCTCTCCAGTATGAGTACAGGATATCCAGCTGCTATTACCAAGCTCCAGGTTGCTTCGGAGCTTTGTGTGTCTAGAGCTTATATTTTTTTATTGTATAGTTAGTCGAGGCGGGGCCTGTCTCGACCCTTATCACATACGTTTCCTTATCCAGAGGCTTTGTAGACTATGTAAACTAAAGTATGGTCATGTCTAGTACTTTAGACACCGTGGCCCCAACGACCTAGCCATATGCATTTCCTTTTGGCTTGTTATTACTGTCTAATTTCTTAAAGGCATGTTAAATGTAGAAATCCCTCATAATATGTATAAGAAGTGCATAGATATAGGTTGGTTCTCCTGGGCCTTATTGGCAATGGGTGCCAGTCCGCCTTAATGGGACTTGGGGCGTGACACTCAACCCCTTTGACCCCACTAACATGCATGGCCCTCAAAACCTTGTACATCTTGTTGATAAATTTCTGTAAGTCCTCCTCAACCTTTGACCCTGTATATACTTAAGGGTTTATCCGTAAGAAATCCCTGAGCCTGGTTGCAGTCGTGGACTCCTGTGAGCTAGAGTTAGGAGACTGAGGAGCTTGACTATTTCCCTGGGAGGCCATTAGCTGAGTAAGCATGGTAATGGCTCCCTTAAACTTCGCCTCTGAAGTGGGAGTCGGCTGTGGTTGTGCAAGAGGCGCCTGTGGGACCTCAGCTGTCCTTGCAGGCTGAGCCCGTCTTCTTGTCTCTGTCTAAACTGGAACCTCTGGTTGGGGATTATCAATTGCTGGTTCTTAGGCATCTCTCTGAGCGGTTGTTCATTTGGGAGGCATATTCTGCAAATGTGTAACGTACGAATTAGAACAAGATTTTCATAGAGTTAATCTATCGCATGAACTCAAACCATAGAAGAAGGGTAACACTTCCTAACATCCTATAGCCTCCTGCTTATGAAGTGTGGCACATAACACAACCATAAAAAAGTATCTACTAGACACAAATTCATAGACTCCCTAGGATACTCAAACTCTGTGCTCTGATACCAAGTTTTTCATGCCCCGGGAGGATACTCTGGGCGTAAATGACACTCAGAGACTATTGCAAGCCCCTGAGAGAACCACTTGGCCTCATCAAACTCATCCAATCACACATTAGCTGAAGACATCAGAATTAGGAATCAATAGTCAATGGGCTATTCTATCTCATCACGTCTAAGTGAAGCATAAAGGCCATTGGCCACAAGACCAGTCATTAACGTCCATCCATAAACCAGAATTAAAAGTACTCAATGAAAAAGGAAAGGGGAAAAAAACCCCGACATCAATACATCATCTTTCTATGTTTATGAAGCCTCTATGTCTATGATCTAGGAAGGTACCATGACAGGCCATGGCTACCATAACTCAAGAAATAACTCAAACATATGAAAGAAAGAAACATCCTTCGAATGCAAGGGTGGACTCATCACTCTTTGGAATCATGGAACTCTAAACCTCAACGATTCACCTGTTGAAGTACTCTGTCTACTGAATCTGCATCATAAAATGATGCAGCCAAGTGACGTTAATACGTGGAATGTACTGTATGTAAAATGGCATAAAAGTAAACAATATAGACAAGATAATATGAAATGACATCAGCTCATCAGTTACTTAATCTTATCTCAAAATAATGAATAGGACAATATCATATCAACATCAATCAAGACTCATACCAAAATCAACATCCGAGTACTATTAATATGGAACCTATCTGGGAGTTTCTCTAACTGATAACCATCACCTATGAGCCGATGATGATACAACGAAGAGATGTCATTGCCACATCCATCCAATACTTGGCTGGGGTAAAGGACGAGTCTATCGGTGGATCCATAAATTTGTAAAGTCCTCTTTTGGGACTGAGAAAACATCCACTCTCATGGTCCAATCCTCTCCTACACTGGCCATGTAGTTAATGAGATGAGAGTGTGAGTCACTCTTACCCATTTCAGTGCTCAATACTCCTCCCATGACTTGACATGCTCTTAAGTATATTAACATCAGAACGTCTATACAATCAGCCACTCTCTTAGACAATCTCTTTATTGAACATACTATCTTTCACTCCCATACTCTTAATAGGGACCACCAAATTGGGATCTCCTAAATATTTCTTCAACATTGAAACGTGGAATACCGGATGGAACCCGTCTAACTCAGATGGAAATTCCAACTCATAGGCGACCTTCCCCATCCTTCTCACAATTTGGTAGGTTCCGATTTATAGCGTGGACTCGACTTCCCCTTCTTACTGAACCTCATGACACCTTTCAGGGGTGACACTTTAAAGTACACCCAATCATCCTGCTCAAATGCCAAGTCCCTTCTCCTTATGTCAGTGTAAGCCTTTTGGTGAATTTGTGCGGTCTTCAACCTCTCTCGAATAATCTTCAACTTCTCCATGGATTGATGGATAAGATCAGGTCCAATCAATTCAGCTTCACCAACCACAAACCACCCAATTGGTGACCTCCATCTTCTCCCATACAAAGCTTCATAAGCAGCCATTTGGATACTTGCATGATAACTATTGTTATACGCAAACTCAATCAATGATAGATGGTCGTCCTAGTTCCACTTGAAGTCAAGGACACAAGTCTCAACATATCCTCCAAGGTTTAAATGGTGTGCTCGGGTTGTCCATCTGTCTGAGGATGGAAGGTTGTGCTCAGATTCACCTTCGTACCCAATCCCTTCTGAAAAGATCTCCAAAATTGGGAGGTGAATTGAGATCCTCTGTCCGAGATGACAGACAAGGGAACTCCATGCAACCTCACAATCTCACGAATGTATATCCGGGCATATTTCTCAGCTATATTAGTTGTCTTGAATGCCAAGAAGTGGGATGATTTAGTCATCCTATCTACGATCACCCATATTGAGTCATGTTGCTTTCTGGACATTGATTAATCGGTAATGAAGTCCATGAAGATCATCTCCCACTTCTACATTGGAATTTCAAAGTTCTACACTAACTCACAAGGCCTTTGATTTTCGACCTTGACCTGTTGACAATTGGGACACTTAGAGACAAACTGAGCAATGTCCTTCTTTACTCCATTTGACCAATAGATTTCTCTTAGGTCGTGGTACATCCTTGTGGATCCAGGATGGATAGAATATCTTGAGCTATGAGGTTTTGCCGTGATCCTCTCTCAAACACCATCAACTTCAAGCACACAGTCTACCCTAGTACCTCAACACCCCATCTCCCCTTTTGAAGAAAATCATTACCTTTTGCTTATGAGTGGCTTCTTTCAATTAGAACAAAACAGGGTCTTGGTCTTGCTTTTCCTTCACTTCTGACACTAAGGATGAAGCAGACCCATTCTGAACATTGACCCCACATTCATTATTCTCTTCTAGTTGTACACGTAATCAGGCCAACCTGTGCACATCCTTAGCCAACTCTATCTTCCTTTCCTCCACATTTGTAATGTAACACATAGACAACCTGCTAAGAGCATCATCAATAATGTTAGCTTTACTTGGGTGATAGAGGATGCTCATGTCGTAATATTTGAGCAACTCCAGCCATCTCCTTCGCCACTGGTTGAGCTATTTTTTGACTGAAGACATATTGCAAGCTCTTGTGTTCAGCAAATACGTCCACATGCACTCCATACAAATAGTGACACCAGATCTTAACCGCAAACACCACTGCTGCTAACTAGAGATCATGAGTTGCATAATTCTTCTCATGAATCTAAAGCTACCTGGAGGCATATGCTATCACCTTTCCTCTCTGCATTAGCAGACAACCCAGTCACACTTTGGATGCATCACAATGTATCATAAAACCTTCTTTTTCCTATCGGGCAAAGTCAAAACTGGGGCGGTAGTTAATCTAGTCTTAAACACTTAGAAGCTCTTTTCACATTAGTAGGACCACTGAAACTTGACCTTTTTCTGCATTAGCTTGGTCAATGGTGTAGACAAGTTAGAAAACCCCTCAACAAATTTGCGGTAGTAGCCCGCTAACACCAAGAAACTCCGTATCTCTGTGGGAGAGGTCGATCTAGGCTAGGTCTTAACCGCTTCAATCTTCTGGCATCCACTCGAATACCATAACCCTAGACAATATGATCTAGGAAGGCCACGGACATGAGCCAAAACTCAAACTTAGAAACTTCATGGTCTTTGAGATTTTGCAATACCACTATAAGATAGTTGGCATGCTCCTCTTCTTCCTTAGAATACACCAGGATATCATCAAAAAATAAGTTCACGAACATATAAAGATACGGTTTGAATACTCTGTTCATCAAGCCCATGAACACTACAGGTCCATTAGTTAACCCAAAGGACATGACCAAGAACTCAAAGTGGTCATACCGTATCATAAAGGCTGTCTATGGAATACCTCATTCCCTCACCTTCAACTAATGGTAACTCGATCTGAGGTCTATCTTGGAGAAGCATAAGGCTCCCTTAAGTTGGTCTAATAGATCATCTATCCACGGAAGAGGAAACTTATTCTTTATTGTGACCTTATTCAGTTATCGGTAATCTATACACACTCTGAGAGAGCCATCTTTCTTACGCACGAATAGAACAGGAGCACACCAATAAGAAACTCTATGTCTTATGAGACCTTTCTCTAGCAAGTCTTTCAATTGCTCTTTCAATTCTTTCAATTCTTTTGGGGCCATTCAGTAAAGTGGAACCGAGATAGGCTGGGTATCGGGGAGAACATCAATCTCAAAGTCAGTCTCCCTATTAGGAGAGACTCTAGGTAGATCATTCGGAAACATTTCAGGAAACTCATTCATAATCTGGACTGACTCTATAGTAGGACACTCAACCTAATTAGACTTAACTCGCACGAGGTGGTAAATACAACCTTTGAAGATCAACTTTCTTGCTCTAAGATAAGAGATAAACTTGCTCTTAGGTGCAATAGAACTCCCCTTCCATTCTAAAACAGGTTCATTAGGAAATTGAAACTTAATAATTCGGATCTACAATCCACCAAAGTATAATAGGCATGAAGCCAATCCATACCAAGGGTAACATCAAAATGAACCATCTATAATTCTACCAAGTTATCTAAGGTATCCCTATGATAAATGGATACTACACAATCCCTATAAAACCTCTTAACTAAGATAGACTCACTAATAAGGGTGGAAACAACAACGAGTTAAAGCAAATACTCTGGAAGGATCCCAAATTTACCAACCACATAGGCAGTTACAAAAGTCAGAGTGGCACCCGGGTTAAGCGATGCATAACAATCAAAACTAAAGACTCGAAGTATACCCGTTATAGCCTCTATTGCTGCCTTCTGATCCTAACGATTACCCATGGCGTAAAGACGATTTTTCCCACCTCCCGTGTTCGTAATAGTACCCCTCTATTGATTGCCCACTGGGGGTGCTGAGAAAGACTATGCTCTATTTCTCCCTTCACCTCGCCTCCTCTTCAGACACTCATACCAAAAGTGACTAGTCTGCCTATAAGAGTAGCAAACATCTTTGCCCACATGACACTCACCCAGATGGAGTTTACCACACTTGTCACAAGGTGGTTTTCCCTTCATGCATTAGGTCATACTAGCTTGGGACTGAGAACCCTGGGCTCTGAAATTTTCATAACCACAAGACTTCTATCATACCTATTTTGCTTGACGGGGGACTCCCCGCAGAGGGTGCATAATGAGACAATCTCTTTTGAAAGTAAGACTTGTCACCCTTATTCTGTCTCGGCTGATTAGACGCATGCCTGCTGATTTTGCTTTCCTTTTCATCTGCTCTTCTCTATCTCTTTTCTTATCATTCTTCGTCTGTTGGGTGTACACTATAATCCTGCAGATATCTATGACTGGGATCAACAAGGCTGCTTTGCACTCCTTCTGCATATGCCTGCCCAAGACAGACACAAACTTCCTCATCCTTGCTCTCATGTCTTGGACCATCTCCGAAGCATATCTGAACAGCTTAATAAACTTGAGACTGTACTCCATAACAATCATCCCTCTTTGATTCAAGTTCAAAAACTTGTCAACCTTCATCTCGTTCAACTCTTGGGGAAAGAAATGGTCAAGGAAAGCAGCTTCAAACTCCTCCCACTCCGCAGGCTCAACATATTTAGCTCTATTATCTTCCTATTGGTCGTACCAAACGTTTACAATATCTTTTAGCTGGTAGGAGGCAAGCACAACCCCTTCGCCCCACTAGCATGCATGGCTCTCAAAACCTTGTACATCTCGTTGATGAAATTCTTTGGGTCCTCCTCAACTTTCGACCCCGTATACACTGGAGGGTTCATCCTCAAGAAATCCCTAAGCCTGGTTGCAGCCGTGGACTAATGTGAGCTAAATTAGGAGTCTGAGGACCTAAACTATTTCCCAAGGAGGCCACAAGCTAAGTAAGCATGGTAATAGATCCCTTAAACTCCGCCTCTGAAGTGGGAGCTGGTTGTGGCTGTGCACGGGGCACCTGTGGGACATTAACAGTCCTGGTAGGCTGATCCTATATCCTTGTCTCTGTCTGAACCGGGACCTCTGGTTGGGGATTCTCAGCAGCTGGGGCTGAGATATCTCTCTGATTGGTTGTTCGTTTGGGAGGCATATTCTGCAAATATGTAACGCACGATTAGAACAAGATTTTTATAGAGTTTGACTCTATCGTATGAACTCAGATCGTAGAAGAAGGGTAACACTTCCTAATGTCCTATAGCCTTCTGCTTATGAAGTTTGGGGCACAACACACCCATAAACAAGATCTACTCTACATGGTTTCATAGTCTCCTTAGGACACTCGAACTCTGTGCTCTGATACCAAGTTTGTCATGCCCCGGGAGGGTACCCTAGGCGCAATTGACACTCAAAGACTATTGTTAGCCTCCAAGAGAACCACCTGGCGTCATCATACCCATCCAATCACATATCAGCAGAAGACATCAGAACTAGAAATCAATAGCTAGTGGGTTATTCTATCTCATCATGTCTAAGTCAGGAATAAAGGCCATTGGCCACAAGACCAATCATTAATGTCCATCACCTATAACAGAATTAAAAGTACTCAATGAAAAAGGAAAGGAGAAAACAACCCCGATATCAATCCATTATCTCTCTATGTCTATAAAGCCTCTATGTCTTTGATCAAGGAAGGTAGCATGATAGGACATGGCTACCACAACTCAAGAAATAACTCATATATATGAAAGAAAGAAACATCCTCCGAATACAGGGGAGGACTTACCACTCTTTGGAATCAGGGAACTCTGAACCTCAACGATTCGCTTACTGAAGTCCTCTATCTACTGAATCTGCATCATGAAATGACACAGTGCCAAATGGTGTTAGTACGTGGAATGTACAATATGTAAAACAGGATAAAAGTAAATAATATAGACAAAATAATGTGAAAGTACATCAACTCATCAGTTACTCAATCTCATCAGAATAAGGAGTAGGACAGTATAACATCAACATCAATCTAAACTCATACCATCAAATCAACATCAGAGTACTATCAATATGAAACCTATCTGGGAGTTTCTCTAACTGACAACCATCACCTACGGGCTATGATAATACAAAGAAGAGATGTCATTGCCAGATCCATCAAATACCTTGCCGAGGTAGAGGACGAGTCTATCGGTGGATCTATAAATCTGCCGAGTCCTCTTTTCAGTCTAAGGAAACATCCGCTCTCACAGTCTAATCCTTTGTTACGCTGGCCACGTAGTTAATAAGTGTGAGTGGGACTCACTTTTACCCATTTTGGTGCTCAATACTCCTCCCATGACTCGACATGCTCATAAGTCTATCAACATCAGAACGTCTGTACAATCAGTCTCTCTCTTAGACAAGTACATCAACTCATCTTGTCATCTATCAACTTAAGGAGTTAGGAACTTTTGTAAAAATTTAGGTTCAACCTCTTAATGACTATAAACATCTCACTCTCAGTCAATTCCATCAACATTATCATCAATGCTTACTCAATTCAAGACCCGGACCACTACAACTAAGCACATTTACATCATCAAGGCTCTAGACATCAACCCCTAGGTTCATTCTTGAAGGCCTTGATAAGGAGATCATGTAGTTCTTGTAAAATCATACAAATGGTTCACTTAACAATTAATTCAAGTTTTGATGATCATCAATTTTAAGAAAATATATGCAATATAAAAATAGTTCTCGGTAAAACATTCAAGAATTTTATACACAAAACCCATCACACCTTTAACTAGCAACCTACTACACTCAATGCGTCCTATGGGAGAACAATCCATGATTTGTGTAGACTTTACATACCTGGACAAAGATTATCTTAATCTTCTTCAAGAACTTGACCCTCAACATTGAAATCCTCAAGCGTTTCTTGTCTTCTCTCCAAGAATTCTTCGTGTAGGAGTTAGGAAAAATGGGTTTTGAAACCTTCAATTCGAATAAAATAACCCTTAAACACATTCCTGGGACTTAGGATTGGGTGGGGAATGACCAAAAGACCCTTCCTGTGATTAAAATAATTTTTTAAATAATTTTGCACTGGTCTGTGATGAGCCAGGAGAAGGAACAAGTGTTTTTCACGAATTTCTGAGATTACAAGTTCTCTTCGAAAAATAAAAGAAAACATAAGTGTTGATCTACGCCCAGGTCACGTCGTGGCCCTGGCGCACATCAACACTATCTCAGGTAAAATTAAGAAAAATTATTTTCCAACCCGGTTGCTCTAAAATCGGGTCGGGGATACTTTTCCACTCAATATTTTGCACTTATCGCAAATCCGGTCCTCGATTTCCCATCGAAGCTTGGAAAGACATGTTATGCGCACAATTACGTTCTAGGGGTACTTCTATAATTTCATGGGGTGTAACATTATCTCCCCCTTAGGATGGTTCATCCTCAAATGATGAGTAAAGGTAGGATTAAGGCACGAGCAGACTCAAGACTCGTCCCAATAGTCACGTGAAAGTTTCAAACTCTCAACTATCCATCACCCTCTATAACCTCTACCTTAGACTCAAGAATAAAATGAATACATCAATTCAAAAATGGGAACTTCAATTAAATTAAGGATAAGGATATTACCTTCGAGATCATCGTCATTTGGCATGAATTGGTTGCGGGCATTTGATATTCATCGCTTCCTCAGCTTCCCATGTAGCTTCCTTAACTAATTGGTTCCTCCATAGAACTTTGATGAAGGCTATCTCTTTATTCCTCAGCTTACAAACTTGACAGTAAAGAATTTGGACTTGAATCTCTTCATAGGACAGACTATCTTTTACTCCCGTACTCTCAACAGGGACCACCAAATTGGGATCTCCTAAACATTTCTTCAACATTGGAATGTGGAATACCGAATGGATCTCATCTAACTCAGATGGCAATTCCAACTCATATGCGACCTTCCCCATCCTCCTCATAATTTGGTAGGGTCCGATATTGCATGGACTCAACTTCACATTCTTACTGAACCTCATGACTCCTTTCATGGGTGAAACTTTCAAGTACACCCAATCATCCACCTCAAACTCCAAGTCCTTCTCATCACGTCAGTGAAGACTTTTGGCGACTTTGTGCGGTCTTCAAATTCTCTCGAATGATCTTCACCTTCTTCATGGACTAGTGGACAGGATCAGGTCCAATCAATTCAGCTTCACCAATCTCAAACCTTCCAACTGGTGATCTACATCTTCTCCCATACAAAACTTCAGAAAGGGCCATTTGGATACTTGCAGGACAACTATTGTTATACGCAAACTCAAATAATGGCAGATGGTCATCCAAATACCCCTTGAAGTCAAGGAGATAAGCTCTTAACATATCCTCCATGGTTTAAATGGTGCGCTCGTCCTATCCATCTGTCTGAGGATGGTAGGCTGTGCTCAGATTTACCTTCGTACCTAGTCCCTTCTGAAAAGATCTCCAAAAATTGGGAGGTAAATTGAGCTC
>JAPFFP010047405.1:0-10382 GCA_026153255.1 Solanum medicagineum | reverse complement strand
TCCTCCAAAGCACCTTAAAGGATGACCTTCCTTATTTCTGAACTTCTAGGTTGTCGGTCTATCTCATAGGCAAAAGTCTCTTTAACAACTATACTCTCAAATGGCACATTACAACAAGGATCCCCAACACACTATCTCAATAAAGACATATGGAACACTGGATGCACCTAGTCCAATTTCGAAGGTAGATCCAACTCATAAGTGACTTTACCAATACACTTAAAAATTTGGTATAGGCCCATATATCGAGGACTGAGCTTTCCTTTCTTACCAGCATTCATTACATCCTTGATAGGTGAATTTTCAAGTGGACTCAATTTTAATATCAAATTCAATTTCCCTTCTTCTCATATTTGGATATAACTTTTGTTGACTTAAGACAATCTTTAACCTTCTCTAATGAGCCTCAAAGACCTATTCAAGTTCGACCAAAGCCACTTCACCTATTTCAAACCACCTAACAGGTGACTTACACCTCCTATCATTTAAATCTTCAAAAACAAAGTCATTTGGATAATAGAATGAAAACTATTATTGTAAGCAAACTCAATCATGGTAGCTAATAATCCCAATTACCCTTGAAACCAACCACACATTCTCTCATCATATCTTTAAAATTTTGAATTATTTTCTCAAATTGTCTATCTATTTGAGTTAAAAAGCAGTACTTAAAAGATTTTCAAAAAATGTGAAGTAAATTGAGTAACACGATCTGAAATAATAGACAACGGAACACCATAAAGCTTACCCAACTCTCGAACTTACATCATTGAAGAATCCTTAGTGGAGTAGGATGTCTTAACCAATTTAATAATTATTATCACGACCCGGTCCCAATCATGATCGCACCTGCTGGTCCCACCTATAGGCAAGCCAATTCCCAACCCAAGTGTACCTGTGTTAGCTCTTGAGTCCAAACTAAATCTATACAATAATAATATATATGCCAAAACCAACCCTGAACCTGGAAGTCAACTATATAGGACTACAACAAACACAAGGACATCTCATATACATATATCAATAATCATAAAATATACAAAACCAAGAGTGTACCTACAAATACTTTTGAAGAAAAGACCAGGTTGACAGAGGAAAAGCTGATCAATGACAATACTGAGGATAATAGAGTTGCTCTTCATGCTGTGAATGCAGAATATGTCACTTATTTTAAATTAGAGGAGTCTATCCTCAAACAGAAGACACAACTCCATTGGTTTCAAGAAGATGAGTGAATTCAAATTACTTCTATGATATGATGAGGGGAAGAAGAAGAAGGTTTCACATCCACAAAATCCAAGATGCGGATGATATTTAGCACCAGGGTGATGAAGAGGTTGCTTGAGCTCTGCAGTTATTTTCAAAATAACTTTAGTAGAGGAGAAATATATTCAAGAGTAGGTTTGTGATTACATTTTGGTTACAGAGGATCATAACATACTTCTTCAAAGTATTCCTACTCTTTATGAGGTTAAGTCAGTGGTCTTCTCCATGAATCCTAAGTCTGCAGTAGGGCCTGATGGTATGAATGGCAGGTTCTTTCAAGTATGTTGGGACATCATTAAGATTGATCTAATGGCTATTATTCAAGCTTTTTTTAGTGGTCAAACTCTTCCTAAATACTGCTTGTCTTATTCTGCTCCAAATAGCGAATCATCCAAATAAACTCTCTAATTTTAGACCCATTAGTCTCAGTAACTTCTCGAATAGAATCATTTCTAAGCTCCTTTGTCTCATATTAGCTCACATTCTCCCCAACATCATTTCTTTGAACCAATCAAGATTTGTGAAAAAATAGGAGTATATCTGAGAGCATCATGCTTTCCCAAGAATTCATTCATCACAATAGGAAACCAAATAAGGGTACTAATGTTGTCATTAAGCTGGATATGATCAAAGTGTATGCTAGAGTCTCTTGGTCTTACAGTTGCCTTGTTTTGAGGAGGTTTGGTGTTGGGGAGTCATTTATTGATATGGCTTGGAGAATTATGTCCAGCTATTGGTACTCTGTCATTGTGAATGGGTCAAGGCATGGTTTCTTTCATTCTACAAGGGGGCTTAAACAAGGTGATCCTTTGTCACCTACTCTCTTCACCATTGGAGCAGAAGTACTTTCTAGACTTTTGAATAAACTTAACTCTCATCCTCAGTATCATGGTTTTCTTATAGAACCTAAGGGCCGTCAAGTTAATCACCTTAGTTTTGTTGATGATGTGATTATATTCACTTCTTGAAGAAGGAGGTCTTTCAACCTTATTATACAAGTTTTTCACAATTACGAAGGTGTCTCTAATCAGCTTATTAACTAAACCAAGAGCTTCTTCATTCTTTGCCCTTGTGCTTTTTATTCTACTATCACAAGAATTAAAGGTGTGACTATTTTTAAACAAAGAAGCAGTCCTATCACTTACCTGTGTTGTCCCCTTTATATAGGAAGACAAAGAGTGATCTACTACTCTGATTTAATTGCTAAAGTGCTGGCCAAGATCACAGGGTGGCAAACAAGGATGCTCTTATATGGTAGTAGGGTTGTGCTTATAAAGCATGTGCTTCAGTCTCTCCTTATACAGTTGTTATATGTTGTTTGTCCTCCTAAAACTACTCTCAAGCCTATTCAGGGTCTAATTGCTGATTCTTTCTGGGGCTGGAAGGATGACAAGATGAAGTATCATTGGGTTTCCTGGAAAAAACTTAAGCTTCCCATATGATGAAGGTGGAATTGGAGTCAGAAAACTTGAGGATATAGCCACTTCACTGCAGTACAAGTTCTGGTGGAATTTCAGAACTAAGAAGAGCTTGTTGGTAGAGTTCCTTATTGCTAAATATTGTCAGAGGGCTAATCCTACTATTAAAAAGTGGAACACTGGATAATCTTTTGTCTGAAAAAACATGCTAAAAAACAAGAGCAAAATGGAACCTCACATACAATGGCAGTTGGTATCTGGTTCAGCCTATTTCTGGTAGGACAAGTAGTTAGGCTCTGGCACTTTAGATCATTTGAGGGAAGCTATCGCCAGATCAAACAACACTAGAGTGGCTGATTTCTTGATCTAGGGATAATGGGATGTGGAAAGAATTACCCTAAGTGGCACCTCTTCAATTAGTGTTTGATATTCTTGCTCATCAATTTCAATATCAGGCTAACAAAGATGACAAGGCAATCTAGAAGCTAAATTCTCATGGAAAGTTTACTTGTTCTTCTGCCTGAAATGTTATTACACAAAAAAGGAACAAGGATACTATCAACACTCACAACAAGCATAAGTTTATACCTTTCAAGTGTTCCTTTGTTTTGTGGAGAGCTTTGAGGGGTAAATTACCTACCAATGAAAAATTAATCACATTTGGTCCTTAGCCTGTTGACTGTTCTTGTTGCCATCAACTTGGTAAAGATGCCATTGATCACATTTTTGTGGCTGGTCATTTTGTTAGATACATATGGAACTTATTTGCTGGTACTATGGGAATAGATAAGGATTATGCTTCTTTGAGGAATGTGGTGATGAAATGATGGTCTGCTAAAGGTAAGACTGATCCTCATAGGCTGATCCTCCAATTTACCCCAATCTTTGTGTGCTGGAAATTGTGGAAAATTAGATGTGTTTCTAAGTATGGAGAGAAATCTTCTAATGCTTCTAGAGTCATGTTTGTTGTTTTGAGAGACACTTTTCATTTATTATCTACTTCTTATCCTTATATAAAATGGCCTACTAACTGGAGGGTCATGATTCTCATGGTAGAGGGTTGTCTGCATGAAGTCAAAACCTTATGTGTTACTTGGAAAGCTCCTAAGAATGGTGTGGTTAAGATTAGTACTAATGGTAGTATAAGTTGTAATCTAGGGAGCACAGGTATAAGAGAATTAAAGAGCCTCCATGAATCATTTGATCCTATTATTGTCCCATGATCTTTTGTTTGTTAGAGGAGCTTGGCATAGTTGTAGGATTAATTTTTAAAGGGAGAGTCTCCCTTATTTATTGCTTCCTTAGTATCTCTTGTATTGAGAGGAATCCTCTCGTAGGTACTTAGATGCTAGGTTAATTTTCCTTTTTAGTATTGGGGATGAGTTGGATGACCTTAGATGGTTGGCTGATTTCTAAACCACCATAAGTCGGAGGTAAGGTCCATGTCCCCCTCCATTGTACTTTTGCTAATTTTATTATTTATAATAAAGCTTGGAGGTGTTGCTCAACCTCTGACCGTCCAAAGGGGTGGGAACCCTTTAGCATAGGCTTGTTCCCTATTAAAAGGAGCACCTACAAGTACCAAACGATACTGTATAAGGCCGATGTTTGGATACAAAAGACAGCCATCAACAAGAAGGAGATGGTGAAAAGCCAGAGCTGCTAGTGAATACCAAAAGTCTCCTAAGTGCTCCCAAATTTCCCTAAGTCAACTATCACGGCCCATACCTAGACCTACACCATGGAAAGATGCAGAAGTAGGGGTAAGTACCAAAAATGGTACCCAGTAGGCATCATCGGCCGAACGAGTGAAATAATAACCATTTATAAAGCTGAAATATAAAGAGAATTGCAGCAGTGTAGCGAAACGAACTCCGTTCAAGGCCTAGCATGTCTAGAGACCTTCAGACCACAATTGAACCAACACAAGTGCTGAACAGTGATACCGATTGGCAAAGATTGGGTAGGATCATCCCACAACGCCCCACAATTTCCATCAAGTGTTATACCCAGGTGCAAGGCCCTAGTACCTATGCCTGTACACTAACTAGACCCTCATAAGCCTAGAAGGTATACCTATGCACAATATAGAATTGAAAGATCATCACAGAATCCCTTAGAGCCATCACATTGTCCCAGGGAATCATCACAGAGCCCAGCTCTCCAACTCATCAGAATAAAGGTCAGTTGTACATGGGTGTAAGGCCTACTATCTAAGCGTGAGCGCTCCCTACGCCCCCATAATCCCAGTAGGTATATCCACACATATTTAGGGTGTGATAAGGTGAGTAGATCCACAGGTAAATAATCAGGCGTTGTCCCCTAACATCACAATAGTAATTGAGTCCACGACCCATCATAAGTAGTGTCACATGGGGACTCGAACTGCTAATATCACCTAGGGACTCTAAACCTTAGGTCTTTTGACCTGGCCTTTGGTCGAGTAGTCAGCTAGGGCCAAGTGGTCTGACCATAAATATATTGGTGGGATGTATCCCCCGCGGGAGAAAGAATCCCCCAAGCATACTAGGAGTATGTCATCATCAGAGTATCAATCACGGGCCTAGCCTCATAGACCATCAATCACGGGGTCCTTAACTCGAAACTCAATTGATATTCAGTCCTCAGACTCTGAATCTGCCACTTGGTATCATAATCGTGGCCACCAGCACCGTTTGTTCTTTGAATAGTTCTTTCAAAACAAGGGATTGATTGAATTATCTTATTAAGACAATTCATGGTTCATATGCTTACTCAAAAAGAATTATCCAATGGAGTTCATGGATTTACCTAGGTCAGTTTATTGGCTAATGTATAAAGGATTTTTATCTTCGAAACCCATTGGAAACACAAGTCCACGGGAAAGCATCAACTAGAACATGAACTCTGCAGACGTGACCACCGATGCTCAACGATGATGGGGAGCATCATCTGGGATGAGATGTCAATAGTCTCTTACTCAACCAATGTATTCGAATCTGGAATTCCAAGTCATGTCATGCCGAGAGTCAATGTAGGCAATGATCCTCTTAACATCGGTAACCCATAGTCTCAATCAGCCACATAATTGCAATCACCACCTCTCACATGTACAACTGATATCCTAGCATAAGATAAAATGAACCAACGCACAAAAACTATCAGCAATACACCAAAGTATACATATCACAGATCATAGTAGAATTTTACCTCACCAAGGCCAAGTATACCATAACCTTGTCAATCACAAGTTCCCAAAGTAAACATAGACTAGTACAACAAATCAATCATATCCAGAATACCCATACCCAGCCGAGTCATCTCTATACCAGAGTCAAGCCGTAGTATGACATATAATTAATGCAAAAACTTATAATCAATACACAGTCTCCTAGTCGTCATATCTCAGTAGCAACAGGATATACACATTCATACAAGTACTAGTCAAGTCAGAACACATGCTTGTCTCAGGGAACTACCCCATATTTGACCCTTTGCGGGCCCTTTCTAAGTGTAAAGTAACTCATAGGCCAATGTTGGCATAACCTAAGCTAAGGCACAAGAGTCTAGATAAATGGAAGGGTGTTACCTACCCAAAATCATATCAAACCCAGCTGCTATCAAGGATTTCGCTGAAAGCAACCATGTGTCACCGACTAAAAATGTGCCCCTCTCAACAGGATGCCAATTCCAGGGACTAACCCATGTACCTATTGTCTTGGCACAAATATCCCAGATATATCATAAGACATAACCTACACCTTGCTAATAGGGTCACACTCCCCTTTATAACCTAGCAGTAGCTCAGTATCAATGCATCTCCTATTACAGGCCACAAGGCTCCTTTAGGGGTACAATTACGACTGTCTCCAGAATAAGGTGTATCTCTCCGGTTACCAACCAGTGGCACAAGTGGATAACAAATAACAATAGTATACAAAATCATATAAACTACATGGCAAAAAAATCATGTTTAATCAGGAAATTCTACCAGAAGTAGTCAAAAATGATGTAGATAATCACAGCCACATTATGCATATACATACCAACAAGATAAAGATTCTAAATTCCGTGCACAGGGTAGCATGTAATCATAGGTAAACCTTAATAGCTAGTATATTCAGATAGCCTCAAACCACACACACATACAAGCAAGATTCAAGCTCAGTGCACATACCTGTCACATGTTCACATCTCCACCAAACCCCTTTCAGGCCTTTTTGTAGTCATATAATGTAATAGCTCAGGTAATATAGCAGCTACAGCCAACAAAACCTCAATACAACAACTGCAGTCCCATAACATTATATATATATATATATATATATATATATAGACAACACACATATCACATCCAACCATATAAAACACATGCTCCATAACTCAATCCATAAACAGTACATTCCTACATATTCCAACTCAAATATGCAAACATTTTAGCTTAGTCTAGGGTTTAAAGAAAGACTAGTCTACCTGGCGTCCGACGTCTCTTGCTCTGAGTCAATCAAGCCAAGCTTTTCTCCACCAAATTGCCTCCCGATGCTACTCATCTATCAAAACATAAGTCAAAAGATCATTACAACCCATTTGGCTGTAAAATCTCAGGAAATGGGTGAAATTATATCAATTATGACTAAAATGGAAAAAATTAGGGCCCATGCTCAAAATACCAAACCAATTCCCATGAAATAATTCCTACATCACCCCAAGTCCATAGCCAAATATTTGGCCCAAAACAGACCCCAGAAGACCAAGAAAAGGCCCTAAACATAGTTAGAAACTTTACTAGGAAAATATTCTTTTCAAAACTTTCTCAGTAAAAATTTTCAAAAACCATACAAAATCAGCAAACACCCAGCATACCACAGCAGTCCTCTCGGAACGTAGAACAAATTAGAAACATATTTCACTTGATTCCGAAGAGTAATGACAGAGAATTGTAATGTAAAATTTCACTCATTCTCGATATATCAGCAAAGAAAAAGTAGAGATTTACCTCAAAATACATGTCAAATCTCTAATCTGACCTCACCATGATGTTCCTTGAGAAATTCGAGTCAAGTAGCATTTTGAATCACTCAAATCGAATAAAAAACAACCTTGAAATTGCAGTTCGAAGTTGAGGAATATATAAAACATTTTCCATGAAACAACATATATATAGAGGACAGGCATGTGCTAACACATCACTGACACATGGCAGATCCTAGCTGCGCCATGTGTCAGCACTAAGACTTGCAACCTTGCCCCTTTTCCCTTTAGCAGTCATCCAACCTTTTTTCGACGTTTTGGGCTCATTTGGACTCTGATTATCGCAAATGAACTATGTAAGCCTATGGAATTCGACGTTTCAAATCCAATGGTACAGTCGAAATATCCATGTAGCTTCTTACGATAAAGTAAAGGGCTCACTTTTTTATAGGCAACTTTTAAAGGAAAGCCTTCGATGGTCAAATCGCATTCGGATGTCCCCGATATCAAATGAAGGGTTGCCCTAGACCAAACTAGACATTCCAAAGCTAATCGATCTATCAAAGTTCTCATCCGGGCCATGGTACTCGAGGAGTTGACTGGGTCAATTATTAACCGATTTTGGTGGCTAAATTTGCAATCCCTAATATAACTGCACTGGACATGTTCCTAGCCTAATTTGATCATTTTGAAGCTAATGAAATTCGATAGAATTTCATTCCGAGGCCATTTACCAGGTCTTTACTCAAAAAATCATTTTACCAATATAATTTCCCAATTAACTCAAATATCCACTTAACTTCCGAATAACTCGATGAATAATCACCCTAATAGTCCCAAGTTCACTATACACATGCTCATATTAACATAATAACAACAAAACCATAAAACTAGCTCAGAGGGTCATTATAACAACCCCCACTAAGAAGGCATTTGCCCTCAAAAGTACGAAATAGGCATACATGTAGGCTCCAATCCACACCACGAGTATATAAGTCATAAGCATGTTTCATATTCTACAATAATTCAGTACCATCCTCACTATCAAGAAATCCCACTACTCGTTTGCGTATGACAGCGCATCGGTGTGGCAATTTTACAAGGAAGTCCCAAGAATCCACTATTTGTCCCCTGCGCTTAATTAGCTGACAAGTCACACTGATTAGTCGGTTAGATATACCTGTTCGTACTACATCATCAGATGTTTGAATAATCATTGATGTTCATAATTATAGTTGTGGTTTACATATACGGCTTTTACTCCATTCCTGGCTTCTTTGTATAAGTGATTCCCACAATCAACCACAAATGGCCCACAGGGTAATCAAAAAATTGTGGACAATAGCTAATATGCTCTCATTTACATGTAGGGCAAGAACACCCTTCCCTTGCTCTCCAATCCCTTCGACATCGCCACTAAACACTTACTAATATATCAAATGCCTAACAGGCTACCCACTAAAAAGGCTTTATGTACTTCCCTTCGTACCTAGACATTCGTATTTCACTTCTCAAACCATGGTCCTTAGTAGTTATTACCATTCAGCCTTCATTCTATAACATTTAAAAATAAACACGTGGCAAGAACCACAACAGCATCTATCGGTGCATACAAGTCACCAATTCCTTACCAGATAGCATAGTAATCAGGCTGGCAGACACCATCAGCCCTTCATAATGGCCACAAAAGATCCAGGTACAACCCCCCAGATGTTTTCTATCGAAACCTCCCTTAACAGTATTCAGCCATCATTTAACTGAACGAAATCATTCTGGAGTACATGTAACTCATCTGCAATGCAATGGCACACCATTGATACACAGAGAATAGGATGTATAGTAGAACAAGCTAGAGGTAGGGCCAACTCAGATCCAATTGGTCGAACTCATCCTGAAACCTCAATAAGCTGACATATCAGTCCCCAAACTCACCACACCTTCTAACCCGCATGACTTCTCTTAGGTGTGATACCCCCAAAACGGCTCTGTCTCAAATCTCAAAATATATAAATTGGCATGCACAATCGGCGACCCTAGGTGCCAACTTAAAGTTGTCTTTAGTTTATCTCGAACACCTTGGACCCCTTCTAAGGCATTATGTAACATGTTTATACCATACAAACCTGGCTCTATAGGCTCAAACTAGCTAATAGGAGTGCCATATCAATAATCACATAATAGAAACAAGTCAATCTACCCCCCCCCAGGGCAATATCAAATTGAGTTCAACTAATAATATCACTCGACCCGCATATCACAATCCTAAAAAATCATCATACCTAATCCCCCACCAATAAAAGGAACCTTCTACTACCTCAATATCCGACTCATGATAAAAGAAACCTATAACCCATAGTCAAGTGGGCGATAATCTAGGCAATGCAGCTAACAATATGAAATCATACCTCAATGTAAAGTAACCCAACAAGGCGATCAACATCTCCAATGGAAAGTATAGCCATGAATTCAGATAACACAGTCCCAGTTGGCTAACAATCATGTCAAATCCCCAAGGCAGAGGGGCTGGTAGCTCAAGCAATAATGCAACAATATCATATACAATAATAGACGATCCAACTAATCATCCAAGAATAACATCCATCTCACAATGCAGTGACCATAGAATTAGAAGAATGGTATATCAACAAAATCATCATAGGGAATATCTGGCAGCCAGCCTCTCAAACACAGTTACGCTAGTATCAATCTACCCACTCTAGAAGGTAAGCATCAGAATAGCGTTATGCA
>JAPFFP010047404.1:0-10382 GCA_026153255.1 Solanum medicagineum | reverse complement strand
TAGACCTGCTTGCAACTGCCTACAAACTGTTGACTCATCAACTTGTACATGTTGTCACATGCCAACATCATGCTTTGTTTTTGTGTTTTATTTTAGTAGGATCCGTTTACATATTAGGTGGGACCCGATTTGAATAAATTAGATAAATATAGGAAGTGCTGATATGATTTACTATTTTTAGATAAGTTTACTATTTTTTGAATAAAGTAGGGCCTATCCGTTCCTAAAATGGTGTGCCATATGTGATAATATTTTTATTTTGTGTCGGTTTGTAAGGCCAACCATCTCCTATAAAAGGGTGGCTAAGTTCTAAGTTAGAATCATCTTAAAAAAATTTAGAAAAGTCCTATTGTCCATAGCTTTGAGTTTGAGAGAAATTTCCTTAGAAATTCTCTCAAAGTTACGATGCTTTTGCACAAACACTTTCTATTTGATTAATATGATTGTTGGTTAAGCTTCTCTCTTGTTCTTCTCTTTTGGAAGGGGGTTGGGTAGTTTAGTCCCGTAGTTTGAAGGAGTAGGGGGGTTTAAGGTGACACTCTGACAAGCTCTGCTTGTTGGGAAACTGATAACTTGCTAGGTTACACAATATCGACAAGGCACTACTACAACAGTTTATATTTTCCCTTATGCTGCTTGTTTTGATTACAACAGCCTCTGGAAATAGACAATCTAGGTAAACTATTATTGGCATCAAGAGACTTATTCCCGGCCGAAGTTGAAGGGCGCGATAGGCCAGGGAGAGCTGCTTGAAGCCTGTGTGAGAAGCCCCAAAAAAACCCTGATGTACGGTTTACTGCTTTGTTGGTAAGGCCGCTATCGTGTTAAGAAACCTAGTGGACTTGGGATGGCATACTGTTTATCATGGACAAGATGCTAAAAACATTATAGTAGTAGAGCCTGAGTTGATCTTGCATGGCATATGGTTCCATACTACCTGTAACCTAATCGAGTAGCGAGGTTCCGATCCTACTGGTCCTGTTGATTTTATCCTGCAGCCCTTGCTTTCCACCTGACCCTACTATCAAATCACCAGAATCTTTTATAGATGAGGATTAGGTTCACATGAGAAATTAGACTAAAGAAAACTTGTGATGAACATGTAAAGTGTAAATGCCATGACTACTATTTCTTTAGTATATTTCCAAGACAGTAAAGTTGATTTCTCAGTAGTAGATATGTTGGAAGCGATAACCTTCTGTAATGACCCTCTAGATCATTTATATAGTTTTGCTGCTATTATGTTGATATCAGCATGTGTATAGTGACCTCGAGTCTATTTGGATGATTATTGGTAGGCTTACTCGAGAGTTATATAGATTTTTGAGTTAACCGGGAAGTTATATTTATAAAATGAGTTTTTGGGTAAAGCCCTAGTAAACAAACTCAGAATGGAATTCTGATGATTCAATTAGCTGCAGAGTGATCAAATTAGGCTAGGAGCATGTCCGGTGCAATTATATCGTGGATTGCAAATTTGGTAGTCGGAACCGTGAATAGTTGACCCAATTAATGTTCTCAGGAATTGTGCGTTTGATGAGAATTTTGATGCCATAATTAGATCCGAAACATCTATTTTGGTTAGGGCGACCCTTCATTTGATACTGACTCAACCCTCTGAGGGTTTTACATTAAAAGTTGCGTATGAAGAAGTGGAACCATCACATATTGTAGGAAGCTCCGCTAGAAATTTTGATTGTACCGTTGGGTCAGAATGTTTACATATGTTTGTTGAAATTAGAGTCTGGACGAATGGAAAAGACAAAAAAGAGATTAAAGGAAAAATGGGAAGAGACGGGGCAAGGTGTCAGGCCTTAGTACTGACACATGGTGCAGTCAGGATCTACCACATGTCAGTAACATGTCAGCATTGTCAGCCCCTTTATATAAGTTTTTTACTGAAAAATATTTTAAATATATATATATGTTTACTCTCAACGTCGCTTTGTGATTTAGAGCTTATTTTTCATCCGCTTTGAGTGATTCAAAAGGCTACGTGACTCAATGTTTCACAGTGAACGTTATGGAGAAGGCAGATTTGGAATGTGACATGTATTTTGAGGAATCTTTCTGCTTTTTTGTTGATAACATATTGAAATAAGTGAAAACATTAAATTGCAATATCTCGGTCATTTCTTAACGAAATTAAGTGAAATTTGTTTTTATATTATTCTACATTTCAAAAGAAATGTTATGGTATGCTGGGAGTTCGCTAATTTTGTCCAGCATTTTTAGAAATTTGACTGAGAAATTTTTGAAAAGAATTTTTTTCTAATAAAGTTTTTAACTTCATTTTGGGCCTTTTCTTGGTCTTCTGGGTCCATTTTGGGATAAATTTTTGGCTATGGAGTCGAGGTGGTGTGGAAATTATTTTATGGGGGTTGGTCTAGAACGTTGAGTGTGGGCCCCCAGTTTCCCCATTTTAGTCATAATTGATGTAATTTCACCTGTTTCTTGAGATTTTACAGCCAAATTAGCTGTAATGATCTTGGGACTTATGTTTTAACAGCGAAGTAGCATCGACAAGTAATTTAGAGGGAAAAATCTTTGTTGGATTGACTCGAAGCAAGATACATCAAATGTCGGGCATGCTAGGCTCTCTCTACAACCTAGACTGAGCTGAAATGTTTGCATATTTGATTTGGAATATGTAGAAATATACTGTGTATGGAGTGAGTTGTGGAGTATATGTTGTATATGACTGGATGGGATCGGTGCGTTGTTTATATATAATGTTATGGGATCGTAGTTGTTGTATTGAGGGTTGTGTTGGCTGTAGCTGTTTATTATCTAAGTTCTTACATTATATGACTATGGAAGTGCCTAAAAATGGTTGGTTAGAGCTGCGAACATATGATAAGTATGTACACTGATCTTGACTTTTACTTGTATATGTGTATGGTCTGAGGCTATCAAAATGTACTAGCTATTGAGAGCGACATATGATTACATGCTACCCTGTGTGCTGAATCTAGTTTGTATATCTGGTCGGTATGTATATGCATGATGTGGCTGCGATTATCCATGTCTTTACCCAGTACTTTTGGTAGAATGCCCTAATTAAACATGATTCTATGTTGCCCTGTGGTTTATATGATCATGTATACTGTGTTATCTATTCTATACTTGTGCCACTGGTTAGTGGCTAGAGATATACCATGTTTTGGGTATGGTCATAATTGTACCCCGGAAGGAGCCTTGTAACCTGTAATACGTGTTGCGTTGACACTGAGCCACTGGTGGGTTAGAGATGGGACTGCAACACTGCTAGTGAGGTATAGGTCATATCTTGTGGGCATTCTGGGTGATCTACAACGAGACCCTAGTTATATTGGTTTGTCTTGGGAATTGGCATTTAGTTGAGAGGGGTATATTTTCAGTGGGCCGGCACATGGTTGGCTTAGGTGATATTCTTTGTGGTTGTTGAGCTACAATATAATCCTGGTGGGTGTCATCCCTCTGATTATCTAGCCTTTTGGGCCTTAGCTTAGGTTATATCAACGCTTCCTTATGCATTGCTTTACACAGAAAAGGGCCGAGTAAGGTACCAATATGAGTAAATACTTGGGAAAGGCATGCATACTAACTTGACCTGCATCGGTATGATCTCGCATTGCCTATTGCTACAGAGATATGCAGACTAGGAGATCATGCATTAATTATATGTCATACTATGGACTGATTCTGGTATAGACATACCTATGCAAAGTCTGGTTGTCTTGATACCTATAATGTACCATGGTTGTCCATTGTTTCACTAGGCACTGGAGATGGGCGAGGTTGTGGTATACTTGGCCTTATCAAGGTGTGGCTCTACAATGTTTTGTGATGTATATACTCTCTGATGTACTGCTGATAGTCGTTGTATACAGGTTCTTTCAGTTCGATCCTAGGGTATCGCTTGTATCTAAGAGCAGTGGTGATTGTGATTATTTTGGTTGGATTGAGATTGTGGGATACCTAGGTAGAGAGCGAGGTGGTGATTGTGATTATTTGGGTTGGATTGAGAATGTGGGATACCTAGGTTGAGAGTGTCGTTGCCTACATTCACTCTGGGCATGAGACGATTATCGTTGCCTACATTTACTCTGGGCATGATATGACTTTGGAGTTCCGGATCTGGATAGATTGGTTGAGTGAGTGATTGAATTGATACATCTCATCCCAGATAATGTTCCCTATCACCGTTGAGCACTGGCGGTCACGTCTGTAGAGTCCTGGTCCTGAGTGACGTTCCCTGTTGACTTGTGCCTTGATGGCTGTGACTATGACGCCAGGTGGCGGATGTAAATTTGAGGACTGAGCGCTAGCTGAGTTTTAGGTTGAGGACCCCATGATTAAGGTTTTGTGGGGCAAGGCCCCATGATTGGTACTCCGATGTTGAGACATTATTGTTTATGATAGGGGGATTCTTTCTCCCTTGAGGGATACCTCCCACCGTTACATTTATGGTCAGACCACTTGGCCATAGCTGAAAGACTAACCGGAGGCCAGGTCAGAAGACCTAAGGGCTCGAGTCCTTGTGTGACACTACTTTTGATGGATTGGGTGCCATATACCGGCACAAGGTCAAGGACCCGATTGAGTTGTGATATTTGGGGCGAGGTCCGTGTTACTTACCCGTGGATCCAATCACCTATTCATACCCTGATTGTATGTGGGTGTACCACCTAGGCTTATAGGGGCGCAGGGGGCATTTAAGCTTAGATACTAGGGCCTTATACCCACTTATAGTTGACCTTTACTCTGATAATGTGAAGAGCTAGGCTCTATGTTTGTTCTTTGGGATTCTGTGATTGTTCTAAGGAATTTGATGATTATCTGTCGGCATGATTATTATGCATGGGTATACCTTCTTGGCTTTTGGGGCTCAGTTGGCATACAGGTATAGATACTAGGGCCTTGTACTCGCGTTTAGCACTATACCTTAGTTGGGGGCAGTTGTGGTATTGGCCTACCCAGTCTTCGTCATTCGATATCGATGTGCAGTACTTGGGTTGGTTCAAGTTATCATTGTTCTTCACTTTGATTAGTTTGGTTATGGTTTGAGGCTTCCCAGACATGCCTATGCCTTGATTGGAGTTTGTTCTGCTACATTACTGCAGTTCTATATATTTGGACTTTATTTGTGTTCAATATTTCACTCAGTCAGCCGATAATGCCTACTGGATGCCTTTTCTGGTACTCACCCCTACTTCTATATCTTCCCATGGTGCAAATCCAGGTGTGGGCCATGATAGCTGAGTTGGGGAACTTTGGGAGTGATTAGGAAACTTTTGGTGAGCACCAATATCTCTTTTTTTCCATAGTCTCCTTCTAGTTGATGGCCGTCTTTTGCATCCAAACATCGGCCTTATGCAGTAGAGTTTGGTATTTGTAGGTGCACTCATGGTTTTATATATTATTATGATTATTGATATGTGTATATGATGTGTCCTTGTGTCTATTGTACCTTTGTACAGTTGACTTCCATGTTCTAGGTATGTTTTGATGTATATATATTATTATTGTTTCGATTTGGTTTGGATTAGAGAGCTAGGACAGGTACCCTTGCGTTGGGGATTGGCTTGCCTGTTGGTGGGACTAGTAGGCGCCATCATGATAAGGACTGGATCGTGACAAGGTAGTATTAAAGATTAAGGTTCACTAGTCTTAGTTGTACAGAGTTATCGTCTAATAGAGTCCTACGAATGGCTGTAGAGACGTCCGTGGCTTATCTCCAGGGACTACAGGATTTTAGGAGCTTTCCTGTGTTATTGATTTTGGTTATGCATCTTGTTGATGGTTCTTTCATATTTGATATTTTCTCCTCGTTCATACATCCGCATTGATGTCAGGTAGAACCTAGATTCCGGGCAGGTGAAGTGCCGCATCATTAGTCCCAGATAGGGAGCAGCCCCCTAGAGCCTGTTGAGTAGAGGCTAGATGCCCTCGAGTAGTAGCAGCCGGATAAGGAAACTTACATGCCATGAGAATGTAACAGGTCCTCAACAATAGGCTTTGTGATTAGTGATTGATTAGTAGTGGCTATGTATTCTACTGTGAGAGATGTTGTTAGGGATGGAGTTCTGTGATACGTATATTCATGTGTCAGTGGCTAATTAAAGGTTATTGGGCTGTGAGCACTCTTAATAGAGATCTTAAAGGTGAGTTAAGTTGAGATTGAGGTAAGGTTGAGGTTTGGTGCATTTTAGATATCCGTATTCAATTATTTACCTACTGGTTCGGCTTGTTGGGTTTTTTGATGTTGATGAGTATGTTTACCTAGGGGATTTGAGTAGTTGCCTATGTTGCGATTATTCCCTATTTGTAGCTGAATGTAAGCCAAACCTTGTCATTTACAAATATCACCATTTTGATGCTTGCCTCTTTGAGTGGGTAGTCTAATACTAGTGTACACCATATTTGAGAGGTCGGCTATCAGTTATTCCCTTGGGCACACCTTCTGCCTCTATGGCCATGAATTTCTGTGGTTATTTTATTAATATACGATTCTTCTAATTTTGTGGTCACTAAATTGTGAGATGGATGTTATGTTTGGAGGCTTAGTTGGATTGTTTATTATTGTATTAGATATTTTTATGCTTATTGTTATGGTTGTTAGCCGATTGAGACTTTGTTGTTCAGATTCCTGGCTATGCTCGATAGTGGGAATGTTGATCATTTTGCCAGATTGCCTAGTACTTGGGTTATGGTTATATAGTGTTGGGTGTGTTGCTCTGCTCATCGCTTGTTTGAGTATGTGTTCCAAGCTTCTTTTATCTCGGGTCAGCTATAGAGGTAATGGAAGGTCCTTTTTATTAGTGGTGGATTAGGTATGATGACTCTGCATGATTGTGATACGCCGGTCTAGTGATATTGGTAGATGGCCTCTGTTTTGAAAGTACCCTAGGGGCAGATTGACTTGTTTTTGTATTGTAGTTGCAGATTTCATACACTAGTTGGCTGGTTTGAGCCTTCAAAGCCCGACCATAATGGTATGGACATGTTATAGGGTGCCTTAGCCAAGGTCCAGAGTGTGAGAGATAGATTGAGGACAATCTGAGTCAGTACCCGGGGTTATGCCGGCCATGGACGCCAATTTGTACAATTTGAGATTTGTGGACAGAGCGATTCTTTGGGTGTGCCCCCACCCATGAGAAGAGTCATGCGAATCGGAAGGTGAGGTGAGCTTGAGCTTAATATGTCAGCCCTATTGACGTTTTGGAATGTGTTGGACCGGTTGCATCTGAGTTGGCCCTACCTCTAGCTAGTTTGTCATACATCTTTTTCTCTAGGTATAGATGGTGCCGGGGTATTATAGATGAGTTACTTGTGCTCAAGAATGTTTATTTTGAGTTGAATGATGGCCGAATATTGTTAAAGAAGGTTTTGGTGGAACACATTCTAGAGGTTTGTACCCAAATCTTTTGTGGCCATTATGAGGGATTGATGGTGTTTGTCATTCTAACTACTATGCTGTATAGTAAGGATTTGGTGACTTGTAAGCACAGGTGGATGTTGGTGCGATTCTTGCCACGGGGTAATAGTTAGATGCTACAAAACGAGGGCCTAAGTGGAATAATTATTGAGGACCATGTTTAAGAAGTGACATACAAATGCCTGGGTACGAATGGAAGTATAGAGAGCCTTTTGAGTGGGTAGTTTATTCGGTATTTGCTGCATTGGTGAGTGTTTGGTGGCGATGCCGGTTGGATTGGACAGCAAGGGAAGGGGTTTTTCCTTGCTTGTGAATGAGAGTATATTAGTTATTGTCCGCAGTTATTTGGTTAGTCTGTGAGCCATTTGTATTTGCTTGTGGGAATCACTTGTATAAGGAAGCCAGGAATAGAGTAAAAGTCATATATGTAAACCAAGAGTAAGTTATGAACAACCATGATCATTCGAACATCTGGTTATGTAGTAAGAACATGTATGTCTAGTCGATTGATCCTTGTGACTTTCAGCTTATTAAGCAGATGGGGACAGATAGTGAATTCTTGAGACTTCCTGGTGGAATTGCCTCACCGACTCGCTGTTATATACAGACGGTGGTGCGATTTCTAGATTGCAAGGGTGGTACTGAATTATTATAGAAAATGGAACATGCTTGACTGTTATACACTTGTGGTGTGGATAGGAGATAGGTATGCTTGTGTTCGTACTTTAGCGGACGAAAGCCTTATTAGTGGGGTATGTTGTAATGACCCTCCAGATCATTTATATGGTTTTGTTGCTGTTGTCTTGATATGAACATGTGTATAGTGACCTCGGGTCTATTGGGATGATTATTGGTCTACTTATTCGAGAGTTATGGAAATATCTTCCTAGAAACACCCTCTGCAGCTCACCCCAACTCGTGATAGTACCCAGAGGTAGCTCAGACAACCATACAGCTGCATTGCCAGCCAGTGACAATAGAAACACCCTCAATCCAATAGCGTCAATAGAAATATTTTGTGTCCCCATGACACTTTTGCACATGAAGATGACATTTTGGAGATGACGGTGGGGATCCTTTGACGGTAGCCCTATGGATATGCCATGGTTTTGAAGCATCTGGAGTAATCCACTTGATACCACGAACTTAACATCTTTTGGTAGAGGGGGCAGTACTATAGAACCGGTAACATCGATCACCATAGGGTTCAATCGGTACTGATTCCAGCCGTAAGAATTTGCGTTGAAATCTCTAAGCTGTGGCCGGTTAACCCTTGGTGATGGATTCTCCTCTCTTTGTAAGGCTTCCTCATTTGCATGCATATCCTTCTCAACCTCAATGTCCTCATTCACTCGAGCCATCCTTCTTGGCAATCGATGGAACTCCAAATTTAGTAGAGCTAAGGGATTGCCTTGGCTCCTTGTGTTGGGCATACAAACTAGTACACCTTACAAAAGAAATCAAACCACAAAGACAAAAACAAAACTAAAGTACAAGAGACCCTAGAAACTAACACTAGAACTAACTAATAGTGAATTCAAGTCAAACCTAGCCATATTCCCCGGCAACAATGCCATAATTTTTGATGTATGATGGTCACGCTCCAATAAGAAAGTGGTCGCTATCAGTAATTAACCTAACCAAGGTTAGGTTCGAATCCACAGGGAATACAGGGCTTTGACTACAAGATTTCACTACTAATTATTTCTAGTATTTATGACTACAATCTCTATATGGGGGGTGGGGGCATGTGATTCAAAAACAAAATAGAACAAACACTAATTAAAATGCAAGGAAACACTCAATGTTAGGGACAACTTGGGAATTATGTTCCCCATGGTTCGTCAACTTAGTTACCCAAGATACATAACTATAATTGGTGAGTCACATGCAGGACAGTAATTTAGGTTCTTCCAGCCTTCTTGTGAATGTGAAGGTCAAATTTCACTATAGCGCTTGGTCGGCCACCATAGCGTGCCAACTAACCGTTACTAATAGTCCCAGTCAACCTCCCCTTGGTTGGGTTTGGTCGATTAGAAGGGAACACATCAACCAAATTCTGTGATCTACTTCCCTTTTCCTATTCATCACTACCTTGGTTGGAATCGTGATAGTAGGCGAGGTTTGGCGTTGGCCACCACCAAACAACAATAAAAATGACAGGAAATAGATAATACATGCAAAACTCCAATCACAGAAATACAAGAAAACTAGGTTATTTCAAGTCAACTACCCATTGTTCCCACAACCCCAAGTTGTGGGTGCTTAGCTACTCGTGGCTAAAGCAAAACACACAAGAATGCATATAATAGACATAGTTGAGAGTTTCATCAACAACAATGAAACAGATACGCACCACAAGTTGCAAACCCAAAAGCTTGATTGATCAACAATGAGTACAAGGCAAGATTTACAGTCCCCAAATGGATTTTCCAAGAGAGAATAATAATCTACACTAAAAACCGAAGAATAGCTTAAAAATGTAATGTGACAATGTCTATTGGTCGAACTCCTTTCAAAAACCTTACTTAAGCTATATATAGTGTTTACATAATAACCCTAGAATTTACACAGAAAAGATAGCTGACTTTTGATAAGTCTCGCAGTTACGACACGTAGGATGACCTACAAGTCATAGTCGGGATCTCGTATCAGGTTCTTGGCATCTTGGACTGAACTGATACAACCTATAGGTACGAGTCGTTGCTTGGAATATTACTCATATGTTTGTCTCATAGTCTTGGTCTTCAGTTTTTAGTCCAACATTTTAGCTCTCTGATTCTTGCTAAGAGTCCACCTATACGAGTCGTAGTGTGTATAGCGACTCGTAGGCTGGGCTCGTAGGGGTGACCTTCACTAGGCAGATTTCTGATTTTTGGTCTCTGATTCTTGCTACGATACAACCTACGACTCGTAGTGTGAGCTACGACTCGTAGGTAGTCTCGTATGGCCTATGCTTCAG
>JAPFFP010047403.1:0-10382 GCA_026153255.1 Solanum medicagineum | reverse complement strand
TATGTATAGAGGTCTGTGGATACATGTGGGTGTGGGATATTACATGTGATATGATTACGTATGTATGATACTTTTGTGGGCGGTTCTACCGCAGCGGGGACCTTGTCAGCCTGCATATATATATGTGTATAGATGTTTGCGATATGCTGGGGTTGTTGTTTGCAGGTTTGGTTAGTCAGTAAAACAGAGGAAACTCTGCCGGAATTTTGATAAATTCCTTAGCTAATATAATTGGAAATCCGGTTTGGTGTTGTTTGGGTGCCCAATTGGCACTAATCAAGACCCCTGGGTTGGGTCGTGACAAGTTTTTGAGGAGGAGTTTATTAATATTTCACCATTTTCAACACTCCAAGCTCAGTTTTCAAGAAATTCTTCTAGATTCTTCAAGACTAATTGATTGGGTAATTATTTTCTAACATATTTTTTCTATTTTCATTGATTAATTTGTGTTTTCAACTTCTAATTTTGGGATTTTAGTGGTGGATTTTGGAAAATTTTGGACTTTGATTCCTAACACTAATTTGATGATTTCTCCCTCATTTTAACTTTGTTTTTTTAAATGATTTTCACCGTTGAGCTCCTTATTACTTGGAAAATATGTTCATGTATTAATTTCTAGATTTTGACCACTTTTTTTGGCATGATATTTTTGACCATTTTCCCCTTTTCATTCGAATTGATTGATTTTAGTGTCATTAGATTCATTATGTGATTGTGATGCTATATTTGAATAGAGTTTGATGATTTGGAGTAGCATAGGAAGGGAAAAGCTTTGAGTTTGACTTGATTCGAGACTTTATCTAAGGCAAGTGGATTTTTAACCATTTGTTAAGTATGATTGAACCTTGTATGCTTTTTTTTGCATGTAATTTGAGTACTTTGGAATAGAATTTTATACCATCTTAGCTTTGATCAAGAGTCCAGTCTGTGTAATTGTTCATATGATGATTTCTTGTTTTATAGGTTAATTTTTGACTTGTAATCAATATGATCTTGTGTATTATATAATGTTGATGTTGAGATGGGTCTTATATTGTGATACAGTTGATATTGAGATTGATTTGATAGTGAAACAGTGATGATAATGATACTTTTTTAATTATTAAAATCATTATAATATTGACACTGTGATATCATTGAGATCATGTATCGTGCATTCACTATTATCTGTGTATTTGATACTTGTGATGGCTATGACTGAGAGATGCATAAGGTAACATGTGGGTTAGTGGCCGAAGTATCTATGGTCGATGTTAGTTGAGGTTTCCGTCGGCAAGCTAAGGTAATATGTCAGCTGATATTGTGTCTGAGAGCATATCCGGATGGTCACGAGGTCTCTTCCGAATGGATGAGCATTGGCCGAGGTCTTTACTGGCAATGTTCATAAATACATGGTCTATGTATAGCCCCTATGGGTTCCAATCTGATGCAATCAATGGATGTTTATCGTAGGGAAGATATGAGTTATGAGTATGTTACATTGCATTGTATTATTCACATTTCATGGCATCTACTCCATCTCATATCATACCTGTTTTAATATTACCACTGTATTGCTTATGAGATTTTATATTCATAGTATCATTGACTTGAGTAACTATTGGATTTATCTATATAAATGTGTATTGAGACATTATGTCAGGTGATGAGTAAATCTATATTATTGTGATTATATATTATATTGTGCTTGAATTTTTCAGAGTGCAGGGTTGTAGTTCACCGGATTATGGTTGAGAGTTAAGGAGTACTTGTGTTTTTTCATTGCTTTACTTTAGATTAGTTCCATTTTGTTGAGTACCCTGTTGTTTGGTGCTCACCCCTTACTATATTTTTGTAGGTTGTGAGCCTGGTCTTCCTTTTTAGCTTCTGATATTCCAGATCGAGCTTCAGGATTACTCATGAGGTAGCTGCTTGTACTCTCGGCAAGCCTTCGAGGATTTTATCTTACATTATGTTCTATTTGAGGACTATACATCGAGACTTGTACCTTTCATTTGAGTATTCTATATTTAAAGGTTTGTACATGTGACACCAGTTCTGGATGGTTGTAGTTTGATTCTTTCTGCTTATCTATCTTATTAGACTGCTTATCTTCCTCTTCTATTATTATGTTGAGTTGTTTGAGGTTTGGACTGACTAGCCTTGGTGAATTGGGTAAGTGTCATCACACTTGGGTTTCAGGTCGTGACAATTTAGTATCAGAGTCCCAGGTTCATAGGTATCACATGTGTACAAATCCAGTCTAGTAGAGTCTTAAGGATCAGTGTAGAGACATCCGTTACTTATCTTTGAGCGGCTATAAAGACTGTTAGGAAACTCCTATTTGTTTCATTCTAATTAATTTACGCATGGATTTTGGTTTGGTACTGAGTGTTTATGTATCCTTTTAATAGATAGCGAGGGCCAGCGCTACTGCTACTACAGGATAAGGAGAGGCATCCCCTGATGTTTTTTTGAAACCCCAGCTAGGTGTAAAGGTTGTGCCAGAGAATGAACTAGAGGTCGTCTCCAAGGAGATTACAGCTTTCCACTTGCTCTTTCACAGAAGTGGTCCACCCTTAGATCTTGCTTTGGGTGTGGATCTCTGATCATATGATTTGACAGTGATCTAGGCAGATTCATTCTGGGCCCCATTGTTCATACTCTACAACACTAGTCACAGATTCAGAGGTTCAGCCCATAGACTACGGGTCGAGGTACATGTCAAACTAATAGAAGTGGATGTACTGGTGGTAGAGAAGTAGGTGATATTTCTACCACGCAGCTTCTATGAGTGAAGGTCGAGGTGGCCATTGCTATGCCTTCATAAGTAGACCCGGGACTGAGGCCTCTAATGCTTTGATCATAGGTATTGTTCTGGTTTGCCATCGCATTGCATTTGTTGTACTTGATTCTGGCTTTACTTATTCATATATGTCTGCTTATTTGTCCTTGGGGATTGAGTTTTCTTGTGATTGCATATTTGTGCTAGTTCATGTTTCGACCCGAGTAGGAGAGCCCTTAATAGTGGATCGGGTGTACTGATCCTGTCTTGTTACCTTGGCTGACTATGAGACTTGGGTAGATCTGATTATATTGGATATGGTAGATGTTGATGTTATCCTTTTTATGGAATGGATATCATCGTATCGTGCTAATCTCGATTGTTATACCAAGACCGTTACCTTAGCCATGCTAGGTAGATTAATGATTGATTGCAGGGGTTCGAAGGGTCCTACCCTAGTAAAGTGATACCTTATATAGGGCCCAAAGGTTGATTGATCAAGGATGCTTGGCTTACTTAGCTTTTATTCCTGATACTGCTGCTGAGTCAGCTTTTATGGAGTATCTTTCGGTCATTGGTGAGTTTTTGGATATGTTTTCTACTGATCTAACAAGAGTCCCTCAAGACTGGGACATTGATTTTGCTATTGATCTTGAGTTGGGAAATAAGCCTATTTCTATTACTCCCTATCAAATGGCTCCAGCTAAGTTGAAAGTGCTCAAGGAGTAGCTCCAAGATCTATTGAGTAAGGGCTTTATTAGCCCTAGTGCTTCACCTTGGGGTGCCCCAGTTCTGTTTGTAAAGAAGAAGGATAGATCTATGAGGATGTTTATTGATTATAAACAGTTGAACAAGGTGACCGTTAAGAACAAGTACCTATTTCCCCGTATAGATGACTTATTTGATCAGCTTCAGGGAGCTGCATTGTTTTCTAAGATTGACTTGAGGTTGGGGTATCATCGGTTTCGGATTTGGCCATCACATATTCGCAACATAGGCTTCCGGACTAGGTATGACAACTATGAATTTGTTGTTTTGTCCTCACGTTTAACTAATGCCCCTACAAAATTTATGGAGTTGATGAGTAGGGTGTTTCATCCGTATCTGGATTCATTCGTGATTATGTTCATCGATGATACCTTGGTCTATTCCAAGAGCGAAGAAGACCATGTGAGGCATTTAAAGATTGTGTTCTAGAGGCTTAGGGAGGAGAAGTTGTATGCATTATTCTCCAGGTGTGAGTTTTGGTTGAGTTCGGTAGCATTCTTAGGGCACGTGGTGTCCAAGAAGGATAATCGAGTTGACCCAGTGAAGATTGAGGCCATTTGGGGTTGGACTAGACCCATCTCAGCTACAGAGATTCACAGTTTTATGGGCTTGACTGGTTATTATCGTTGTCTTATTCAGAGCTTCTCCACTATTGCAACTCCACTGACTGGATTTACTTAGAAGAATATGGTATTCCATTGGTCTATAGAGTGTGAACAGAACTTCCAAAAGCTCAAGCTATTATTGACTGCGGCTCCTATTTTGACATTGTCGGAGAAGGGCATTGATTTCACCATTTATTGTTATGCTTCAGGAATGGGATTAGGTGGTGTATTGATGTAGAAAGCGAAAGTTATTTCTTATGCTTCTAGACAGTTGAAGGCCCATGAAAAGAATTTCCCTACTCACGATTTGGGGTTGGCTGCGGTTGTGTTTGTGTTGAAGTTCTAGCGTCACTATTTATATAGCGTCCATTATGAGATTTTTACTGGTATTGCAGCCTACAATATAACTGCAGTTAGTGAGATCTAAATCTAAGGTGAAGAAGCTGGATTGAGCTTCTAAAAGTCTATGACTTGACTATTCTCTATCATCCCAGGAAGACCAATGTGGTAGCCGACGCTTTGAGTAGGAAAGATTCTAGCATAAGGAGTCTAGTAGCTATCCAGGTTGAGGAGAGAACATTGGCTAGAGATGTTTAGAGATTGGCCAATGGGTTATTAAGACTATAGATTTTAGAGCAGAGTAGAGTGATTGCTTTTATTGAGGCTCGCTTATCTTTGATAGAGCAGATTCGTAAGAGATAGTTTGAGGATGAGAAGTTATGTATTATCTAGGATAAGGCGAATAGAGGTGAAGCTAGAGAGCCATTGCTTTATTCTGATGATGTTTTGAGGATTAAGAGTTCATATTTGTGTGCCCAAGATGGGTGATTTGAACATATTGATACTTGAGGAACTTATTGTGCTAGATATTTTATCCATCAAGGGGCAGCAAAGATGTACCATGATTTGAGTCAGCATTATTGGTGTTCCCGTATGAAGAGAGAGATATCAGAGTTTGTAGCCAAGTTCTTGACATGCTAGCAGGACAAGTCTGAGCACTTAAGGCCAAGTGGAGAGCTTCAGAGGATGCCCATTCCCGAGTGGAAGTGGGAAAGCATTTCTATGGACTTTAAAGTTGGCTTACCTCCTACTGTTGGGGGTTTTGATTCTATTTGGGTGATGGTGGATCGATTGACCAACTCCGCCCACTTTATTTCGGTAAATGTTTAGCATACCACTGAGAGATTAGCCCAACTTTATTTCAGTCATACTGTGAGACTTCACGAGGTACAAGTTTCCATTATGTTAGATCAAGGCTCGTTGTTCACTTTGCATTTTTGGAGGGCTTTATGGCATGTTTTTGGTACCCGTTTGGATATAAGTACAACTTTTCACCCACCCCCCCGATCAATGGTCAATCTGAGAGGACCATTCAAATATGCTAGAGTATATGCTTCAAGCCTATATTGTTGTGTTTAGTACTAGATTGGATCAATACTTAGCCTTGGCAGAGTTTGCGTAGAACAACAGTTCTCATTCCAGTATTCAGATGGCTTCTTTTGAGGCCTTGTTTGGCCAGAGATGCAGATCGCCCATTTGATATTTTGACATAGTAGCAGTGGTGAGATTGGGTGTTGATATGTTGAGAGATGATCTTGACCGAGTACGATTAATTAAGAGTAGATTGGTGACAGCCTAGAGCCACCCAAAAAGTTATGCTAATAGGCGAGTTCGACCTTTAGTGTTCACGGTTGGTGATACAGTTTGGTTGAAAGATTCACCTATGAATGGTGTTATGATATTTGGGAGGAAAGGCAAGCTCAGTCGAGGTTCATTTATCCTTTTGAGATTCTTGATAAAGTGGGAGAGGTGGCTTATGGACTTGTTTTGCCATCCAACTTGTCTTCAGCCCATCCTGTATTCCATGTTTCGTTATTGCGGCGTTACACTCCGGATGATTCTTAGGTGACTTCTACGGATTCGTTTGAGTTGAGCCAAGACTTGACATATGAGGAGTAGCCAGTTGCCATTTTGGATAGGCAAGTGAGGAAGTTGAGGACTAATGAGATCGCTTCAGCAGAGGTCCAGTGGAGCCATAGGCCCGAGAGTGAGGCTACATGGGAAATAGAGTTAGATATGCATGCCCAATACTCTTAGTGGTTTGAGTCTTCAGGTATGTCCCTTATCTCATGTGTAAGGATGAACATTATTATTAGTAGTGGATAATGTAATGACTTCAAAAGTCATTTCTTCGATTTTTTACCAAATTAATAGTTTACCCTTCTCAAAAGTGGCCTTGAGTCATTTTTGGTCAAGTCAAAAAGTCGAATTTTAAAAACCTAGTAAAAAGTGGGAGTTTTGCTAAAGAATGAACTTTTAAAGGTTTCAAGTTGGAAATTTCGAGTATTGAGGTCATTTTGAGTTTTGAGTATCGAAATTTGATTCCGTCAATTCCATCAGTTCCAAAATATTGAATCTAGGCTAGTAGAACTTTCATAACTGAATTCCAAGTTGAAATGAATATTTTGGACCCAAAGTTGTATTTGTAGTTTATTTTGTATTATAGGTTTCACTCTGGTCAACATTCGGAGTTCGAGAGATGGAAATGAAATTTTTGTCAGTTCTAAAGATTCTAGGTGATGAAACGAATGCTAGAAATGACTTCATTGTAATATTTAGAGCTTCTGAGAATATTTTGAGTTTTTAAGTCCGAAACTAGTTTAATTGATCTATCTCGGGTTCTGGGCCAATGAGGTTTCGAATTCGAATTCTGACGGTTCTATTGAGCCTACAATGTCATTTTTTGTTGGGGTTTCATGATTGATTTGTATTCATGGGATCCCGAACGCATCTCGAAGGTCCTAATCTTGGTCTTTTTCTAGAATGTGTTATTGCAGGTGCAACAGGTTTCCGATGCAGGCTAGTTATTACTCTACGTTTGCAGGGTCCCCACCGCGTTCACAGAGTGTAGTGTGTCTAAGCCTCTGCGTTCGCGAGGCTGGGGCCCTCATTTGTGGAGCAGATACTGCCTTCACTCCCCATTTGCAGATGAGTTATCCACGTTCGCAGAGCTTCAGTGCCTCTTAGCCTCCGCAGTCATAGAGCATTAAAGCCCCTGAAACAGTGTCAAATTTTTAATGACGAGTTTAATTAATATGTTTTCAACACTCTACGCTCCTTTTTCAAGAAATTCTTCAAGTTTTTTTAAGGCTAATTGATTGGGTAATTATTTTTTGACATATTTCTTATATTTCCATTGATTAATTTGTGTTTTCAACTTCTAATTAGGGATTTTAATGGTGGATTTTGGGGACTTTTCAGACTTTGATTCCTAACACTAATTTGACGATTCTAACTCCATTTTTGAAATAGTTTTCACCATTGATCTCCTTATTACTTAGGGAACATTTTCATGTATTAATTTCCAGATTTTGACCATTCTTTATAGCATGAGATTTTTCACACTTTTACCCTTCTCATCCAAATTGATTGTTTTTAGTGTCATTAGATTTATTATGTGATTGTGATGTTATAGTTGAATAGATTTGGTGATTCAGAGTATCATATGAAGGAGAAAGCTTTGGATTTGACTTGATTCGAGACTTTATCAAAGGCAAGTGAACTTATAACCTTTTGTTAAGTATGATTGAACCTTGTATGCTCATATGTGCATGTAACTGAATACTTTAGGGTAGAATTATACCATCTTAATTAGGCTGTAATCATGAGTTCGATTTGCATAATTATTTATATGATGATTTCTTGATCTATGGGCTAATAATTGTAGATTCGTAATCTACATGATCTTGTGTATTATTTAATACTGATGTTGAGATCTTATATTGTCATACGGTTGATACTGGGATTGATTTGATATTGAGGCAGTGATGATATTGAGACTTTTTTAATTATTGAATTCACTATGATGTTAATACTGGATATCATTAAGATAATGCACATTGCATTCACTATTATCTGTGCATTGGATACTTATGATGGCTACAACCGGAGATGAGTAAGGTAACATTTGTGTTGGTGGCCAAGATCTTTACCGATCAATGTTAGCCAAGGTTTCTGCGGGCAAGCCAATGTAATATATATGTCAGCTGATATTTAGTTCGAGGTCACTTCTGGGTGGGTTCGAGGTCTCTTCCGGATGGGTGAGCATCGGTCGAAGCCTTTGCCGATGATGTTCACGAATACATGGTTCATGTATGGTCCCCATGGGTTATGATCTAATGCAATCGACGAATGTGTATCGTAGGATAAACATGCATCTTGATTATGTGACATGGCATTGCATTATTCACATTTCATAGCATCAACTACATCTCATATCATACCTATTTTGATATTACCACTGTATTGCTTATGAGATTGTATATATTATATCATCAACTTGAGTAACTATTGAATTTAGCTATATAAATGTGTACTGACACATTATGCCAGGTGACGAGTATATCTATATTATTGTGATTGTACATTATATTTTGTTGAGACTTTTCTAAGTGCTGGGTTTAGTTCAGCGGGTCGTGGTTGCGAGTAAAGGAGTACTTGTGTTCTTCATTACTTTGCTTTAGGTTAGTTCTATTTCGCTAAGTACACTGTTGTTTGGTGCTCATCCTTTCCTATATTTTTGTAGCTTGTGAGCCCGATCCTCCTTGTTAACTTCTGATATTCCGGATCGAGCTTTAGGATCACTCGTGAGGTAGCTGCTTGAACACTCGGTAGGCCTTCGAGAATTTTATCTTATCTTATGCTATATTTGAGGACTGGACATTGACACTTATACCTTTCATTTAAGTATTTTATTTAAAGGTTTATATATGTGACACTAATTCTGGGATGGTTGTAGTTTGATTCCTTCCGCTTATGTATCTTATCATACTGTTTATCTTCCCCTTCTATTATTATGTTGAGTTATTTGAGTTTTGGACTTACTCGCCTTGGTGAGTTTGTTGAGTGTCATCACACCCAGATTTCAGTTCGTGATAGGTTGACTTGAGACCCAAGTTTTTTTGTGCGAGTTTAAACCATTTTTGGTAATTATAGCTAGAAATTAGCCAATAGTTAACTTTAGTCAATACCCTTGGTAAATATGCCCGAATGAGATTTTTGACAACTCCATTAGCTTCAGCACGTTGATTTTGGTCTAGGCGACCTTTCTTTCAATCTTTGTGGCTTTTGGGTATGTTTTGATCCCCTCGATAGATTTTGACATTTGAAAGTGGGACCCACACCTGATTGCAATGACCTCCGATGGAAATTTCAACTACACTACTAAGTCTATAATGACGGATAAGACCAGAGCATTAAAATTAAGTATGTGTGGTTGCTAAAAAGTTGAGGCAGGGGGTGATGTGGCCAAATGGGAAGCTGCCACATGGTAGGCTGCGACAAATGACTCTGATCTTTACTTCTATGGAGCCGGATGTGAGCTTATCGCCTACTGATCTTACTCAAAAAGAGTCAATGGGAGTAGACACATCAATAGCAGCAGACGTTTAAAAAGAAAAAAAGAAAAAAGGCATATATTCCCAAAAAATTCTATAATACGACCAATAAAAGAGTAAAACTTTCACATGCGATACTTTAGTCGTTCGTTGAGTTGGATTTCATTCTTTTCTAGAATACCTTTGATATTCTACTCAACCATATTACGCATCTTACATTTCACGTCCAAATGTCATTCGATGTTGGATATTTTCATGATGAGATATAAGTGCCATGGATCTTCAGCAGATGATCCATTGAAGATTTTGAGTATTTTCAAAGTTTTGATGAGACGTCTTAACATTCAAAGGATTATCTTTTATTTTATTTTATGTTTTTCTTTTCGTAGTTTTGAGATAGCCATGAACATGTGTTGACACCTTTTTTATATTAATAAAGGCTTCATAGACTGAGTCAGATAATATACTTTGGAGTCTATTGTGAAATCATTTTATTAATATTGAGTTATTATGTAAATTATACTTGAGTTACTTGGTTATTGATATTGATATCCCAAAGCCCACATAAGTATTTTTTGGTTCTTTAGAGTTTTCTTCTAATTAGACATGTGATTTGATCAAGTGGTTCACTTGAGAACTAATAATGATTTCTAAGTATCGGCCATGCCTAGGGTACTCTCTCGAGCATGACATTAAAATTTTTTTTGTTTAGTTGTAAACATTATACGAAGGATGAAGCTCAAATTCAAAGAAGTTTCTAGAGATAACATGGCACATGAGAGATGAAGAGTAGAGAGAAGCTTCAATTAGGAAACTCTATTTGCTTAAACAATTTTGTAAATAGGACCA
>JAPFFP010047402.1:0-10383 GCA_026153255.1 Solanum medicagineum | reverse complement strand
ATTGCTATGCATTACTTGATCCAAGTGCCATGTTGTTGTCTGTGACCCCTTCGTGGCTAGTAAGTTTGGGGTTCTTCCGAAGTGTTTGCATGAACCCTTTTTTGTTTCTACTCCTACTGCTGAGTCTATCCTAGCTGAGAGGGTTTATAGGGATTATGTGGTGTCTATTTATCATAGAGACACTTTAGCTAATTTTATAGAGTTGGAGATGATTTATTTTGTTATACTCATGGGCATAGACTGGCTTCACGCTTGCTATGCTTCTGTTGACTGTAGAACCCAGATTGTTAAGTTCCAGTTTCCTAATGAGCCTCTTTTAGAGTGGAAATGGAATTTTGTGGTCCCTAAGGGTAAATTCATATCGTATCTCAGATTTAGAAAGTTGATATCCAAGGGTTATATTTACTACCTCGTGCGAGTGAAGTCTAATGATGTTGAGTCCCCTACTCTTGAGTTAGTCCCAATAGTGAATGAGTTTCCTGAGGTCTTTCCTGATAATCTTCCTGGAGTCCCTCCTGACAGGGAGATTGACTTTGGGATTGACTCTTCCCGAGACTAATCCTATCTTAATTCTACCCTATAGAATGGCCCCCACAGAGTTGAAAGAATTGAAAGAGCAATTAAAAGACTTGTTAGAGAAAGGTTTTGTAAGGCTTAGTGTCTCACATTAGGATGCTCCTGTCCTATTCGTGCATAAGAAAGTGGGCCTTTAAGGATGTGCATAGACTAACCGGCAGTTGAATAAGGTTACCATAAAGAATAAGTATCCTCTTCCCAGAATAGATGATCTCTTCGACCAGCTTCAAGGTGCTAATTGTTTCTCAAGATAGACTTCAGGTCGGGTTACCATCAGTTGAAGGTGAGGGAAAGTAATATTCCAAAGACAGCCTTTAGGAAACGGTATAGCCACCTTGAGTTCTTGGTCATGCCCTTCGAGTTGACAAATGCACCTGCAACTTTCATGGACTTGATGAACAAGGTATTCAGACCATATCTTAACATGTTCGTGATCGTATTTATTGATGACATTCTAATGTATTCGAGGAATGAAGAGGAACAGGTTAATCACCTTAGAGTGGTTTTGCAAACACTCAAAGATCATGATTTGTATGTGAAATTCTCCAAGTGCGAGTTTTGGCTCAAGTCAGTGGCTTTTTTAGGTCATGTTGTTTCGACATATGGTATTTGGGTGGATATGCAGAAGATTGAGGTGGTTAAGAATTGGCCAAGACCCACTTCTCCAACAGAAATAAGAAGTTTCTTAGGTTTGGCCGGGTACTGCCGCAGATTTGTGGAGGGTAACAAAGCTGACCCAGAAGAAGGCCAAGATCTAGTGGTCTGAGGTATGTGAGAAGACCTTTCAATAATTGAAGACTAGACTGACTACAGAACCAGTTTTGACCTTGCCAGACGAGACGGGTGACTTCATGATATATTGTGATGCATCCAGAGTTGGATTGGTTTGTGTTCTTATACAGAGAGGGAAGGTGATAGCTTATGCTTCAGACAGCTCAAGATCCATGAGAAGAATTATCTGACCCATGATCTAGAGTTGGCAGTTATGGTATTCGCACTTAAGGTCTGGCTTCACTATTTGTATGGAGTATATGTGGATGTGTTCACCGACCATAAGAGCTTGCAGAACGTGTTCAATCAAAAAGAGCTCAACCTGCGACAAAGGAGGTGGTTGGAGTTGCTCAAGGACTATGATATGAGCATTCTCTACAAGCCAGGTAAGGCTAACATTTTTGTTGATGCTCTTAGCAGGACATCCATGGGTAGCACTGCCTATGTGGAGGAGGGGAAGAGAGAATTAGCCAAGGAAGTGTATAGATTGGCTCTATTAGGAGTGCAACTTGAGGAGAACAACAAAGGCGGGGTTAATGTTCGGAATGGTTCTGCTTCATCCTTAGTATCCGAGGTAAAAGAAAAGCAAGACCAAGACCCTGTCTTACTCCAATTGAAAGGAGCAGTTCACAAGCAGAAGGTGATGGTTTGCTCCAAAGGGGGAGATGGGGTATTGAGATATCAAGGGAGATTGTATGTACCTGATGTGGATGGTGTTCAAGACAGAATCATGGTCGGGGCTCATAGCACGAGGTATTCCATTCACCCTAGCTCCACCAAGTTTTACCATGACTTGAGGGAAGTCTATTGGTGGAATGGGATGAAGAAAGACATTGCTGAATTTGTTTCCAAGTGTCCCAATTGCCAACAGGTTAAGGTTGAACATCAGAAACCGTGTGGGTAAACTCAGAACTTTGAAATTCTAGAATGGAAATGGGAGGCAATCAACATTGACTTTATATAGGTTTACCCTAATCCGAAAGCAGCATGATTCAATATGGGTGATTGTTGACAGAATGACACAATCAGCCCACTTTTTGGCGGTTAAGATAACTAAACAGCAGAGAAGTATGACCGACTTTATATTCGAGATATTATGAGGTTGCACGGGGTTCCCTTGTCCATTATCTCGGACAAAGAAGCTCAATTCACCTCTCAAATTTAGAGATCTTTCCAGAAGGGACTGGCCTTGCATGAAGCATTATACGGGAGGTGATGTAGGTCACCAATTGGCTGGTTTAAGGTGGGTGAACCTGAGTTGATTGGGCCTGATCTGGTACACCAGTCTATGGAGAAGGTGAAGGTCATCATGGAAAGGTTGAAGATAGCCCAGAGTCACCAGAAGTCATATACGGACGTGAGAAGAAGAGACTTGGAGTTTGAGGTACACGATTGAGTGTACTTGAAGGTGTCACCCATGAAGGGTGTCATGACATTTGGTAAGAAGTGGAAGCTGAGTCCCCATTATATTGGACCATATCAGATTATAAAGAGGATAAGGAAGGTTGCTTATGAGCTAGACTTGCCTTCCGAGCTAGATAGAGTCCACCCAGTGTTTTATGTATCTATGCTGAAGAAGTGTTAGGAGATCCCGTCTTAGCAATTCTTGAGGGAGAGTACGTGTGTGAAGGATAGCTTATCATATGAGGAAATTCCAATCCAGATCCTTGACTGACAAGTTTGTAAGCTGAAGAATAAAGATATAGCCTCCATTAAAGTCTGATGGAGGAATCAATTTGTTGATGAAACTACGTGGGAAGTTGAGAAAGCGATGAAACTCAAATACCTGTATCTATTTGTGCCAAGTGGTGATGATGTTGAAGGTAAATATTCTTATCCTTATCATTTTCAAATGTTCTTTTCATTTAATTGATGTCTTCTTGTATTCCATTCCCGAGTTTAAGACATAGATAGATAGATGAGTGATAGTGAGAGTCCGAGTGTTCCCGAGTGAGGAATGAGATGAGTTCTGGGTTATTCATGTCCTCGTCTAACCTTTACTCATCATTTGAGGATCAATGATTCCAAGGGAGAGATGATGTAACACCCAGTAAAATTATTAAAATGCCCCTAAAATACATGTGCGCACAAAGCATCTTCCCAATGGAAAATCCAAGACCGAATTTGCGATCACCACAGAAAATTGAGTCAGAAAATGGTCCCGACCCGAATTAAAACAAGTCGGGTCAATTTTATGAATGCCTAATTTTGGCTAGAAACAGTGAGCTTTCCGCGCCCCCTCCGCGGAGTGCTAGGTGCCCGGAGCAACACTTAGTTTTTTTCTTGTTTTTCGATGGGAATTGAACGTATGCGAAAGTTCACCAAAAACACTTATGCGCGCCCCCTCCCCGACGCGCACCTGTGTTCAAGGAAATCATTTTTTTTCTTTTATTTCAGGAAGGGCAATTTTGTCCTTCCTAAAATATTTTAACATTCCCATAATGTACTTTTATGGATATTTCGTATAAGAGGGTTTTAAACCCATGAATTTTCTAAGCCTTTTAGCAAGTCAGAGAGAAGAACAAGAGAGAAAGAGTAAGGGTTTCAAGAGACCTTCCAATTTCTTTAAAGAATCTCCATTCCCAGGTATGTAAAGGCTATCCAAAAGCATGGGATTGTCCTTCCATGTGCCAATGAGAGTCAGAATGAAAAGTAAATACCTAGAAGTCTTGAATTATGATTTCATGAAAGTTCTTGAATATTTGCATTAAATTCTGGATATTATCTTGAGTTCTTGAATATATTCTTTAAACTATATTTTTATATCCTAAATTGATGATCATCAAGCATAAAGTTTGTTGTATACTTTCATATTTATGTTATTGTGATTAAACTCTTATAAATTCTCTCTGTAAAGACTTGAATAATAAACTTAGGGGAATGTTTAGAGCCTTGATTATCTGAATGTAATGTGTGACTGAGTTTGAGTTCTGAGGTGAGTGTGTTCATGACAGTGATAGCTGATATTAATATTGATCGTGTTGAATGAATATATTCCCTTAAATTTGGAAAGATAGTCTTGCTTGTAGAGGTTAGGTGATGGAAGTTCTTAATGGATTGATAGACTTATGAGCATATTGAGTTCTGGGAGGAGTATTAACACCGAAATGGGTAAGAGTGAGTCCCACTCGTACCCATTAACTACGTGGCCAACGTAGGAGAGTATTAGACCATGAAAGTGGATGTTTCCTTTGTCCCAAAAGAGGACTTGATAGACTTTTGGATCCACTAACAGCTCATCCTTTACCCCAACAAGGTACTGGGCGGATATGGCAGCGACATCTCTTCGTTGTATCACTACCGGCTCATAGGTAGTTGTTGTTGGTTATAGAAACTCACAGATAGGTTTCATGATGATATAATTTTTATGTGATGTAAATGTTTGATTTTGATGGATAGTGAGGTGATAGAGTCTTGTCCTTTACTCTGAGGTGAGGCTGAGGGATTGAGGGTTGATTGCATATTGTTTCCTTTTCTTTAGCTCATTTTACAGACAATATATTCCACGTACTAATGCCCCTCTAGTGGTGCATCGTTTATGATGCAGATTCCATAGATCGAGGACTTTAGCAGCCTGATCGTTGAGGTTTCAGAGCACTCTACTTCAGACAATAGTGAGTCCTCCCCTACATTCGGAGGATATTTATTTTCTTTGATTGATAGTCTTTTATTTCATTTTTGGTAGCCATGGCCTGTCATGGTACCGTCTTGGACAATAGTATAGAGGCTTCATAGATGTTGATGTTGATGTCGGGGGTTCTTTCCTTCTTCCTTCTTTATATTGAAACTTTTGCTAGATATTCCATTTCCTCTATGATAGATTGAGATTGATAGTATTGAGCCCACAGATAGGATAGCACCATTATTACTATCTTATTTTCTTCTACGAATGAATTGACTAGACGAAGGCAATGAGACTAGGCGGTCCGCTTGGGGGCTAGCAATAGTCTCCTAGTGCCAGTCACGTCTAGGGTACCCTCCCGGGGTATGACAAACACCTTTCTTAGTAGATTCATGGAACTATCCAAGACTAAATTAAGTCATTGGAAGTAAACGTTTACAGACGGGCTCCCTCTTCTATTTGCTAAAAGAGTTAGAAAAGCCTTAAGTGGACCTCATGGTAAAATCAAATGGGAAACCTTTATTTATGGAAAGCTTATAGGCGCCTACACTCAAGAAGGGTTAAACCTTTGTAATGACCTTAAATTGTCCAGATAGCTGAAAAAGGACCAATTAAAACAAAGAAACCAATTAGGCGATTTTGTACCCAATTTGGAGTTAGTGAACCTCCTTTTCCTAATAGGAAGAAAAAATCTAGATATCATAAGCATGGCAATTATTTTGTAACACCCCACACCTTATAATTCTAGTATAATGCAAATAAAACGTGATATGGTTTGGTTAAATTAGCTCCCATTTTTAAAAGTGCTCGAATTTCATGTTATAGGGGGATATGTGTGTCTAAAGCTTAAGAGGGTCGAGTGTATACATGTTTTGTGTCAAATTGAGGAGATTATGGCCTTAAGTAAAGTAAGATAATTGAGGTGCTTGTAGGACTTAGTAAGCTAGCAGGTGAGTCACCTACTTGCTTAGCTTAAATTTACTAGCTAAACGGAGACGAGGCTCGACGTCGAATTAGTCCAAGTTCGATTATGAATAAAGTCTGTGTTAAGGGTGTAAACTTGGCCCATGTTTTAGCATCACACATGGACTATATTTTCAGCCCAAGAAGGATATTAAAAAGGTCCCAAAGACATCACAACCCACTTGAACATTTGGGCCCAAAACTAACTAAGAGAAAGTTGGAAAATAGGCAGCCCAAGCCCATCAACTTGGAGACACATTTAGGCCCAAGTGAAACGGCAAGGAGCTGCATCACTAGTTTGGTAATGTAAGGCTAAAGTATCTTTAGTAAGTCAGCCAAAGACCCCTTTATAAAGGGCTCAAAACACCTCCCGCAAATCATTGTTAACTTGACCAACAAAAATATCAGATTGTCTCCAAGTTTTCTCTCAACATCTCTTGACTTTGTAAAGCAGCTAAAAGGAATTTCTAGGGTTCTTGGAGAAGCCCTACACCTTGAAGGTAGTAGTAAGCAAGTTTACACATGTGTTTAGTATGGTTTTCGTATGAAAAATAACAAGTATATGCTAGTATGTTTGTGCTGGAAATTCGGGACAACATGTATTTAGAAAGTTGCTGCACACTTTTCTTTTATTTTAGTGATTTCTCTAAGGTTTTTGGTCTATATTATGAAGAGATATTGATGTTATTAATATGTTTTGAGGTATAAATATTACCCTAAGTTTGCTGCCCTGATTTTGGTTTCATTTAACAAACGTGTTTTATTGTGTTATCTTAAGTGTAATATAGATTGTAACTTGTGGGATGTTGGATGGAAGGTTATTGTCTCACGTCCTTCATGACTTCTTGGGTATTGTTCTAAGACTGTTTTAGTATTGTTTGTATGTGTAAATGTTTCTGGAACAGTTTGTTTAGAGTTGGAATAGGTTTGGAGTTGTCGACGTCGAAATGTAGCGAAGGTAGGTAACGTTATGCTGCCCATTTTTAGGTTGTGTAGAATTGTTATGTGTTCTGCCTTGTGGGTTGTTGTGAGACTGTTGTGGCACAAAACCAGGCTGCACATAATGTGTACATGTGAATGTGTGTTAGAAAGTACGATTAGGGGCGTAAAGGTTGAAAGAATATGCTCGGGTTTATAAATACCTGCTTGTTGCCCGTGTGTTATTTTTTTTTATGTGATTAGGCACCCAAGATGTATCTATTGGCTACTAATGCTAGTTTTATCACCTAATATGTTGTAGATAAGTATTTAGAGGAAGGGAAGGTTATCTCGAGGTAGTAACAAGGTCATACAATGAGGTATGTAAGGTTACTTGATTTCGTATTACTTGGCATGAAATCTAGATTCTTCATTGGCACATAAAGGCACTTGCTAACTCTGACAAAACTATTAACCATGTCTCCACTCTTTGATATGTTCATATGCTTCCATACATAGTCACTTTTAAATCTACATACATGCTTGGATACCAAGTTACATGGGTTCTTGTTACTAAATAAAGTTCACGAGTTGTTCCATTTCATACGCATTTCGTTATTTGTGTAACGTACTCTTTTCATTATCATATTGTCTTATATGATTATCTATATATCACATGCTACATATATAGTCCTACAGCTCCAATATTGTGACCACCAAAAGAACCATCTCAAAGGTAATTAAAAGGTAAAGTATATTGTTTATTGATGGGTGGTAGCCCCAGGGGTGGAAGAATCACCTAGCCAGGGACGATCCTATCACAGGTGGTAGCCCGAGGAGTTAAGGAAGAACCTAGCCAGGGACAATCCCAATACAGTTTACCATTAATCAGTTGGTCATTTGTATTACAGCTGTGCACAGATTATACAGTAAAGGTAAAGTAATATAAAGAACATAAAGTACACGATTCCAAAGTATAGCCAAAGGTGGTCTCTAATCTTGCACCAGTGCATGGTCCCATTTGAGTTATTACTTTACATACAGTATATCCTGCCTTACATATTCAGTACATTATCTCATACTGACGTCCCTTACGGGGGACCTGCATTTAATGCTGCAGGTACAGGTGCTAGTAGATCTCCCCAATAGTAGTACAGGATTTCCAGCTGCTGATACCAAGCTCCAGGTTGCTCGGGGCTTTGTGTGTGTCTAGAGCTTATTTGTTTACATTGTACAGTTAGTTGAGGCAGGGCCTGTCCCGACCCTTGTCAAATGCTTTCTCTTATCTAGAAGCTTTGTAGACTATGTAAATCAAGTGTGGTCATGTCTCGTACTTCAAACACCATGGTCCCAACGGCCTAGTCATATGCATTTCCTTTTGGCTTATTATCACTGTTTAACTTCTTAAAGGCATGTCAAAGGTAGAAATCTCTTATAATGTGTATAGAAAGTGCACAGATACAGGTTGGTTCTCCTGAGCCTTATCGGCAATGGGTGCCAGTCCGCCCTAACGGGACTTTGGGACGTGACATATTCAGACCATCCTTATAGGAAAAAGTGATCTAGATATAGATATAAGGAAGAGAGAGAAGCAAGGAAAGCTCATCGCAAGTCAACTAGATTTATGAAAAATAGATGTAAGTGTGACCTGGCTAAGATTAAATGTTATAGATGTGATAATTTTGGACATATTTCTCCTAATTGCATGCTTGAGAAACTTGAGTCTCTTAATCTTGATAATGCTATCCATGATAAGATTTATGGTTTGTTATATTCTTCTGGTTCTGAGTCAGATTATATTTCTGAAACTGAAACTGAATCTGATGAAATTGATTTACTTGAATTCTCTGACAACGAGAATAATAATGTTGTTTGCAGTGATTGCGAAGGTGATACTTGTAATTGTGAAGATGCATTCTATAAATTGCAATCTCAATTTGAAGATTTGAATATGGCTACTATTATGTCTGATAATGTAATACAACTTTTAAATGAAGTTACGGATGAAAAATTTCGGGAACAAATTTTACAAATGGCCACATCCTCTGATTCAAAATCTTCTATTTACACTTTAAAAATTGATGATTTCACAATTAAAAATATAATTTTGAGTATTCTCCACCCTATACCATAATAAAAGTATATCGCCAGATGGCTAAGCTATCTACATCTGAGGTAACTAGGGATACTACTTCTGATGATTTAAAAATTGAGATTGAAAATTTGAAAAAGGAGATTAAATCTCTAAAACAGAAACAAATGATTTGTGATCATCGGATTTCTCAATTAGAGAAAAATAATTGTCTTCCAGAAAAACTTCATGGTAAAGGTACTGCTCTTGAAAAGAATGATTTTCAAAATCTCTTGATTCTAAGAATGATTCATTTCTTGGTATGATGCAAGTTATACACATTAAATGTGCAATCTTAATTGATAATCAATTTACTATAGCTAATGTGGCTATGATTGATAGTGGTGCAGATGTTAGTTGCATTTAGGAAGGATTAGTTCCTTCAAAATATTTTCAAAAAACTACTCTTATGGTTAGATCGGCTTCTGGTGATGCTCTTGATATAGAGTATAAACTTTCAAATACCCATATTTGCAAAAATAAAGTGTGCATTCCTCACTTTTTTTTGGGTTAAAAATCAATTAAATCCTCCAATTATACTTGGAATTTCTTTTACTACTACTGTTTATCCATTTATATGGTTAGATGAAAATGAGTTTTCTACTAAGTATAATGGTAAAGAAATTTCATTCGCCTTTGTTACTCGTCCAGTAACTAGAGATATAAATGTTTTGATTGATATTAAGCGAAAACATGTTGACTCTTTACAACTTGAATAATTTATCATGAATATTTGTGATACAATAAAATCTGCTAAAGTACAAGAAAAATCAAATTGATTTCTGAACAAATGGCTGTTGATATTTGTGCCAACCATCCTAGTACTTTTTGTAACCGAAAAAAGCATATTGTTACACTTCCGTATGAAGATAATTTTTCTGAGGGTGATATTCCTACAAAGTCTCGACCTTGTCAAATGAATGCCGAATTAGTTGAAGTTTGCAAAAAGAGATTGATAATTTGTTACAAAAAAGATCGATAAATCCTTCTAAATCTCGTAGGTCTTGTACTGGTTTTTATATTAATAATGCAGCTAAAAAGGAACGTGGAGTTCCAAGATTGGTAATAAATTACAAACCTTTAAATAAGCATTTAAAATGGGATAGGTACCCTATTCCAGATAAAAAGGATTTATTATCCCAACTTTATGATGCCAATATATTTTCAAAATTTGATTTAAAGTCTGGATATTGGCAAATTCAAATTTTTAAATAGCATACTTATAGAACTACTTTTAATGTCCCGTTTGGATAATATGAATGGAATGTTATGACCTTTGGATTAAAAACTACTTTATATAAATAAGGTGTCACGGCCCAACCCCAGAGCCATGACTCATGCCGATTAGGCACTTAAACCAATATTAATCGCATAACCACAACTCGAAGTCCAAGAAATCTAC
>JAPFFP010047401.1:0-10383 GCA_026153255.1 Solanum medicagineum | reverse complement strand
AAACTAATCCACAAAATCATTTTTAACATCGTTCTCCACTTTAGCTACTTTTGTTGGTTGTTGGTCTTCTTCAATAAACCCAAAATGACAACAGTTGCTTGGTTTGAAAACTCGGGATCATACCACTCAAAAAAATTGCAAGGAGTTCGAAATAAGGACTGGATTCCATGAAATAATAGTTAACAAAAATACGTTGGATATGATATTAAAAGGAAAAAAATACTACATACCTCGTAGTGCCTACAACCGAGGAATCTACGTCTGGGGTTGTCATTTGTCCAAGAAATTCTTACGATTGGAGGACTCCAACATGAACAATCAAGTCTCCTATTATAATCCATGAATTTAGCAAAGCAAGGAGAGAAATTTTTAAAATTTGAAATTTATAATTTGAAAAGGGAGAGAAAAGTAAAGAAAAATGGTGATAAATAAAAATGGTGGAAAAAGAGATAGAAAATACTTAATTTATAGGAAAAAACAAAGGAAAAAGCCAAACATAGTAGTTGGTAACGTCTGATTTGGCTTATAAATATGCCCTCACGCGCCCTGACGGAGTGTGTACTCTACTTCTGTGCCAGGTGGACCATAAAGGGGGTCGCGACCAACTTTTAAACGAGTTCAGGGGGGTACTTAAAACACTTGAAAGTTTAGGTGTTCACTGAATAAAAACCTTCAACTTCAAGGGGGTTTTGATGCCTTCTGCCAAATAAATAATTTTTTACGTGTGTAACTTATATCACATAACTATAAATAATTAGGTAAATATTATTATCTCGTATCATCAAATTATAAATATGACATTTTTCTATATGCAAATCAACTTCTTATTATATGACAATAACAGTATACAAAATACTTGAATGTACTTCTGATTGTATATATGTCCTTTTTTTCTCATCTAGTGTTTGGTATCCGCATTAGAGCTACAATTAAATTTGAGTGGTATACTATAGGATCCGCATTAGAGCTCCGATTAAATTTGAATCGTACACTATCAAACTCATTTAAGGGTAGAGCTCCCAACATGATTTTCTCCATATTCAAGGCTCGAACCTAAGAATGGAGCAGTGTCATCACTGCACCATCACCCATGTTGATAATTCTATATTCTTCTAATGTTCAAGGGAAAGAATGTCTTAATTTATCATAAAGTTTTTAAATTCATGTCCACGTCCTATCTATCTTAATGTGAATTGTTGACATTCAATTTTTACCCTCCACAGTATAAATTAATTATTGAGCTTTTAATTTTAATAATTTAAAATAATTAGCTTTCGAAAATGCAAAAAAAATATTTTCTCAAATAAATTCCATTATTTTATTTTAGGAGTTATTAGTTTTAACTATTTCAGGTTAATTATATTAAAAACTCTTTAATAAATTTATATTAATTCGTTGTGTAGTCAAATTAATCAATCAAATTCAATTTGATTATATTTAATCAACCGAAATTACAATTCGATTGGCCAATTTTTTAAATCAAATCCCCCCACCCTTTTGAACCCATTTTGAGCTCCATTCTATCCCCCTTTTCTGACCGATTTTGGCCCAAATCAAGTCTAGACCCGGCCAATCCCCGTTATTTTTCAGCTTATACATTATACATATTATACATATACATATATGAACCACGTGGGGAGCCATGCGCCCCCAATTTCCCCTTTTCTTTTCCCTTTCCCTCAACACATGCGTACATTTTTCTCCCCTTTCCCTTCTCCTTCAAACACAAAAACCAGACGAAGAAAACCAAGCGACCCAACCCAGAAATCCAAATCCCTCAACGATCGCCTCCATCAATTCATACCTTACGTGTCGTCCTCTCCCTCACCTCGTACGATTTCGTTGGGGGAAGTTTCTACGTGTCTAAATCGCGTGCCTTCTTCTTTTGAATCAACGGTTCAGGGCATCAATCCGTTGAGGATTGTGAACCAAATCAAGTTTCCCTTATCCTATTCGAAAATTTTGAATTTCAAAACCCTGAATTCGACCCCAATTTGTCGGATTTTCCCCCTGATTTCCCTCCCGCTTAAGCCCTAATTTTGGGGCTATATATATCCTTTTCCAGCACCATTTGGGGGGGGGGGGGAGGGAGCCTTTTTTCGTCATCCTGAAAACCTTAGAAAAATCTCACAACACGCACATCGAGAAAGTTCCTGTTTCTTTGCGCTACTCATTTTTAAGAAAGTTCATCGATTCGAAGGACTCAGAACCCGAACGTCAATGTTTCAGGGTCGAGGAAATCGTGCACACGTTTTGTTGTGGTAAAGAGCTCTCCTTCAAGTTCGTCGTCTCAGCTCGCTGCTCTCCAAAAGGTAACGCGCTTGTCTTATTCTTTCTTTTCTGCTCTGTGTTTGGTTTAGTCGTTCAAAGAATGTGATTCTGGTTGTTGAAAATTCTGAGACACTCTTTATATGACTAAAATGTGCCTTGAATGTTAGTATGTTACCAAAATATGACCAGGTTAATGTGTGTTTCGCTTGTCCACGCAACTCGAGTTGGATGTTTGATTAACTTGTTTTGGTTCGTTCATCTCTTTTCTGCTTAATGCCTCTGAACAGTTTGCATTAGCTGGTTGCATTTAGTAATAAATCTTTCTATATGTTTATGAGTCAGATTTTGCCTGTTTGGATGCACACTACTATACTTATTGCATTAGGAATTATTAAAAACAAAGAAAACATGGTTTTATTTCTTCTAGCTGTATTCATTTGTCATGAACTATCTATGTATCTTGATATCAAGTGTGGTTACTGTGTTGTTCTTGTATTGGTCATTAAGGTGATTTCCGAGGTCGTCGAGTCGTGTTTGGAGTTATTAGAGTCACGTCTTGATTCAGTTGGTTGTTATCCTTTTAAGTTTGAACAAAAATGTGCATTTGGGTTACTACTTGAAGTTTCCTGTTAGTCCTTTAGTTCCATCTTTGTGGCTATCTATCTTGGGGGTACCCTGTTTAAGTCTAAATCAACGAATATGCCCATAAGTTACTGTACATTGGCTGAGGTTGAGCTGTTGGTTGTTTTCTCCTTTAACTTTCAAAGCATGGTCATGTGATTTCCTAATTTGAATTTTAGTTGGGATAGTCCAAATTCATAGGGTAAGCTTTGGTCAAATGCATCTGATTATATGAAGGTTTCTTGTTTATTTATTTTTTTTGTTCCAGTAGAGTCGGTTTTCATCCTCCTTTTCTCTAACAAATGAAGCTGTTCCAATGGGTGTCTTGTTTGTTGTTACTGTCCATTTGAAATGTCGTCCTAAACTGCTATGTTGGTACTGTAATGAGGATGGATATAGTTAGTATGAAGCTATTTGGTTTCGGTCCTAGTCTAGACTCTAAGTTTCAAGCATTCCATGTTTTCTTCTGGTTCTAGTATCTTGAAATGAGTCCATTCTGAGGGTCATGAATGTTTTAAGTGGTAGTGTGGAAGCTGTTTTGTCTCTGTTTTGTTGATCACATTTGGTATTTGGTTGAGTGAGCTAGTGATTATTCTATTATGAGTCCATCCGAGTCCCTCTCTTAGTTGTTAACATCTCCTTGTTTACTGCTAGATTATCAAGAATCAAGACAAGTGTTAAAGTGACTGTTGCTTTTCAGAAACATGCTATAATCATGTCAAGGCATTTTACTGATGTTTCTGGTTCTCTGAAATGCTGTCAGTTTGTTTTGTCTTTGTTTCGCTTGGTTCTTCTTAGAATTTGATGTTGTGGTCATAAATAATGACATGCGTGTTTTTGTTACACTATGAATTGTTTAGAATGTGATTTAGCAAGGAAAGAATAGGCCATTGGTTTCCTCATCACCTGAAACTGTTATGTGGTCTTAGTCGTGTAGGAATTCTTTTGAAGGTTTCCTTTTTTTTCTTGCATCTGTGTTATCTTAACAAATTGTTTAGTTTCCAATATAAAATATGTCTGAAAAACACTACGTGAGAGTCTCTTTTGATTACATGATAGCTTGAGTATAAAATTCAGTCATAGGACTCTTCTTAGCTGCTGTCTGAACCCTCTTTGCTGCTGAAATGACAATTAAAACCTCTTGAAATACTAAAGCAATGGTCTTTTTATCCTATTTCTTACATTGTTGGATTTTGGCGAGTCTTCTAGTTGCATTGTTCAAAGTTGTGTTCAGATGAATGTCATGACTCATCTACCTGTCTGATGTAAATCTGTTTGATTGTTATTTCTCTAAGTTTGCAACCTCATCTCATCATCTAATTGTATCTCTGTCAAGGCTCCAATTATCTTGATCCAAGCCCTTAAACAGGTTCAGTGGAGTTTTGTTACATTGTTGTTATGTGATACCCTTCTACTTATCAAAAGAGTTAATGTTGTTCGCTTTAAAATGTTTCTTGTGTTTAAACATATGCCGCCTTGTCTTTTCCTTGAGTTTGCTTGGGTTTTAGTTCTTTGTAATAGGATACTTAAATTTTCTTCACTTCAATTGGGTCTTTTATTCATATACTAATTACGTCTCTTTTCTTTATTATATGAAATCCTCGTTCGTGAGTTCGTTGAGACTCTTCCACTCTCTTTGCATGTTTTGATGGGCCATGGAGGCCCAAGTTTCTTCTTGAGTCAGCCCTAGCATGTCTGGGACAAAGGGAAGATGGTTCACTGGTCGGAAAGCTGAAATACAGGTCTTGGAAGCAAGAGAATTTGTGTATATATGCTGATACACAGTGTATATACAGCAGTGTATACAACAGAAGATATAGGGCCAGAAGCCCAAAAAATTTAAAGGGCAAGGCAGGCCCAAAATGTAGAAATTAGGGCAGGTGGGAGATTGGGCCTGCCAAGCCCAGTCTTTATTTTAATTTCTCTCTCTTTTTTTAATTATATATATTACATTATTTGTGATACTACTTGTTTGACACTAACTTTGTTACATTAATTTGTATTTTTCTTGTTTTTAATCTAATTATTTCCCCAACATCCGTTTATATTGATTTCATTTTAATGATTTTTCTAGTGTTAGCACAATTTCTACAATTTATTTTAGTAGAAACTTTTTTGCAAAAATAGTTCAAAGTGTCGGATGGAGTCAAAGATTGACTATTTTTTGGCTTTGGAGTATGATGGAATAAAGCAAAATGGCTCTTTAAACTATCTGCGTTTCTTTCATTTGTGAAGTAGCAGTTAGTCAATGCAACTTTCGACGCTCCTCATGGGTCATCTGGAAACAGTCGCTTTATGTTTTTAAACATAGGGGTTAGGCTGCGTACATCCGACCCCCCCTCCCCCACCCTGCAATGAGCGGGAGCCTTTTGAGGCACTGGGGTATGTTGTTGTTGTTGTTCAAAGTGTTGGTCCATTGGCAAATTTAGTCATATCTTTCAAATTTGGTCGATTTTACAAACTTAGTCAATTCTTTTTAAACTTAGTCCTTTTTTTTAAATTTAGTCAAATCTTTAAAAGTTAGTCAACTCTCTAATTCTTGGTCCACCACAAGTTAGCATGTCGGAAATTTTAGAACTCTTCTGTTAGGTTTTAAAATTAGGTTTCTTAATTTTCCTTAAAATTAAGTGGTCACTTTGTTTTATTTTGGAAATTTGGTTTATATTTAAATTAATTGAGTATTGAATTTTATTTTCAAAAGTTAAAGTCATTTTTTCAAATTAACATGAATTATATGTAATACGTTCATATTTTCTATTACAATAAATACACTTTGAATATTAATTTATAGTTCCTTTGAGTAGTACGTAGGAATTGTAAGGTCGTATTCTGAAAGCTCCTCCAATCTTTAAATAAACACATATATTACATACATCCATGCATATAAATAAATAAACAAAATTGAAGCCAATTAAAATACATATAAATTATCAACCAACTTGCATGCATATAAATTTATGATTAACGGGATGATATAATATTAAGAAAGAGAAAAAAAATATTATTACCTCTAAATCTTCGATGTATAAGCGTGTTGTTTTGACATGAATATAAATTTACTCTTTATATAGATAATATTTGTTGAAGTGTTCTTATCCAAATGAATTTAGTATTGGATTGTAGAAATTTATGTTTTGTGTTAGTTTGTTTTAATCCTAATTAGGTAAATTGCTAGTAGAAAATTTTAATTTTTTAAAATATTTTTCGGTTTTTGTTTTTTGGGCAATTAGACTTTTTTTTAAAAAGCTTTTTGTTTGTTTTGGGACGTCCATTTTGGGCTCTTTTTTTTTTTTGGACTTTTTGTTTTTCTAAAACTTCTTTTAATTATTATTATTTGAAAGTTTTTTATTATTATTTTCTTTTCAGATCAAGTCTATTTTAGTTGGAAAATGATTATTTGTATAGGAATTTAACCATAATAAGAATTTTTTTTCATTTATTATTTTTATTATATTTAATATTATTAAATAATAATGCAGTAATTAGAAAAAATAAAGAAAATTATTTGTTTTGGGACGTCCTTTTTGGACGATTTTGTTGGACTTTTTGTTTTTTTAAACTTCTTTTAATCATTATTATTTGGAAGGTTAATTATTGTTTTTTTTCTTTTGTATCAAGTCTATTTTAGTTCGAAAAAGATTCTTTAATTTATTATTTTTTATATGCAATATTCATAGAATAATAATACTGTAATTAGAAAAAATAGTGAAAAGACAATTTTGTCTAAAGAGGAGTCTTTTAATGAAGCTCAAAAAGTTCAACCAACATTATTAAGGGTCTTCACACTTTTAATATAGTACTAGTTTATATCGTACGTGCGTTGCACGTGTGTGTCACATCAATAATATTAAATTGAAAAATATAAATATTTGAAAATCCTTAATATTATATAAGAATATACTTGTTTTTCTTAGTGGCCACATGGTTCTTGATTCAAATAAAGAAGGCGTAAAAGTCTATCAAATAAGGAGATTTAGGAGTCTTTCCACGTATAGGGAAGTCCTTATTTTATCACTTCTTTCCATATAGTTTAGAAGTTAATATTACAAATATAATTAAATAAGAATTTAAAGAACATTGGTGAAAAGACGATTTTACCGATAGAAAATTCGGATTAACATTATTACTGTCCATTTATGATGTAATAAACTTTATCTTGTAGCAATTTTTTGCCCCACTTTACAACATGATCGTTAAAAAGTGTAGCATTAACTTCTGTGCTCTGTTAAAAAAATTAATCGTTAACAACTAAAATATATATGTAATGTTAAAATATAAATAAATAAATAAAATGTTACCTTTTCGTCAACAAATGTTAAAGTCTTTCGAGTGTCTTAATTGATGTCCCTTTTATATTGTTTTATTGGTCCATTTTACTATCCTTTAAGAATCGTATCATTTTAAGTTATTAATTGGTACAACTTCATTGATCAATTCCTTAAAATCCATTGCAAGGTTGTCTAAAATAAATTGTTGACAAAAAATAATAATAGCATATAAATTTATATATATAAAAAATTATTAGATGAACAAATATTACCTTACTTAAGATACTACTTACCTGAATAGATAAAACTTGTGAATAGATGGCGATGTTAGTTACAAAATAAGAGAAATTTTTAAATGACGAAAATTTATTAGACTCAACTAACTAATCTAAGATCATAATATAATTTGAATGAAGTAAGTTAGGCTGACATAACAATTAACATTATTTTCTTTAAATTCAAAAAGTGAAAAGAAAAGGAAAAGAATATGAAAAAAAATGATGTATAATTATATTATTATTTTAGAGTAGAGAATATATATGTTGCTTGCTTTTGAGGGCTACATAATTAATTTTCCAATGATATTGACTTCGACATTATTGACTAATAAATGATGTATACTCAATTTTTTGGCTTTCAATTGGTAAAGCGTTGTCAATTAGGTATTTGTTAGTTGTCTATATAAATATTCTTCAAAAAAGGAAAAGTTTATGATTTTTCTTTTCAATCAACTCTATTTTAGTTAGGAAAAGATTCCTTAATAAGAATTTTATGATAATAAGAAAATCTTCTCCATTTAAATTTATTATGTTTGTAATAATTAATATTTAATATAATTAAAATAATATTATAATAATTGAAGGAAAATGGTGAAGAGACGTTTTTGTTATTAAATAAATTCAATATGCATGTAACAAATTTAAATAAATACTATTAATTTGATGCAGTAGTTTAGTCTATTGTAAAACAATGAGATAATTTTTTAATACATAAAATAATAATTTAGAGTGGAATAATTAGAAGTTAAGTAATTATCCGATTAAAATTAAATGTAACAAAAGATATCTAAATATAAAAGGGGTAATTTAATGTTTCCGACATAATTTTATTGAATTTTTCTTTAAAATTTGTTGTATTATATTTTTTTATTAACAAAATACCTAATAGTCAAAATTTTAGTTAATTATTTGCATCAAATAGTCCTAAATCAAAAGTGAATTCTAAATATAAAGAAGTCCCAATCAAAAGTGAATTTTAAATATAAAGAAACCATAATTCAAAAGTGAATCTTGAAACTAAACAAATAAAAAATTAAACAATAAAAAGAAAGTCTACCTTTGATCCTTTATTAACAGTTTTTCGAGTCAGAAAAAAATGATTGTTGAGAATAATTATACTGCAAACAAAAAAAGGAAAAACATTATATATTCTTTATGTTAAATTAAAGAAAGATGATGAAGAATAATTATGATTATTCTATTATTTTTATATACAAACAAAAAATGAAAAAAAATCAATTCACTCTGTGGTTTATCTATACATAAGTTTTATTTTTATGTATGTGTTTTTCTACAATTCTTTTTAAGGTATTAATCGGCACAACTTCATTGATGAAGTCCTTCTCGGAATCCATTGCAAGATTGTCTAAAATAAATTGTTAACTAAAATAATAATAATAGTATAGAAATTTATATTAAAAAAATAGAGTATTACCTTACTTGAGATATTACTTTACAGATGATGCTTGTGAATAGGTCGAGATGTTAGCTACAAAATAAGAGAAATTTTGAAATAACGAAAATTTAGTCGACCCAACTAACTAATCTGAGGCCATAATATAATTTGAATGAAGCAAGTTAAGCTGACATAACAATTATGAAGGGAAAAGAACATGAAACAATCAAATTGAAGTTTGGGAGAAAACGTAAAATACGAAGATGCAAGCCGAATCGTTGATTGTTGAATTATTGATGAATCAAAAGTTGAAATTGGAGTATTTTTACATAAGTAGAGAAGTCATAAATAAAAAAAGACAGAAAATAATATTTTATTATATTTAGGACAAAATCTTTCATTGTATAATTAGGATTAATGGTGAAGTAAGAAAAACTTTTATTGAAATATGATAAACTTTTCAAACAATTAATACGTTCTCCCCTTTTTAGAAAGGAAACTTTTTTTTAAAATTATAATTTAGAAAAACCATTCTCCAATTTCCTTAAAAAAAAATAAAAAAAATTTAAATCAAAGACCATTAATATATTTTTCTTTTTCCTTACGGAACATTTTCCTTTTTCCTTAAAATAAGGAAACAACTTTTTTTTTTTTTACAAAAGTCATATGGCTTTCACTTTTTTTTTAAAGAAAGAAAAAATTCTTTTGGTAATTATTGCTTGAGTTTCCATTAATTACTTTTCCTATTTTTCCTAAAATAAATTTATTTGAAAGTTTTTTGGACTATTTTGATTAAAAAAGTTTTTTATGTGCGAATTTTATTATAATAAAAAAATCTTTTCTATTTAATTTTTATTATAGAAATGCAGCGATGTGTAAATGCCGACGAGAACAGTAGATCTGTTTGATGTCCCCAGAGAGATCGCCGAAGAATGTCCAAGAAAGGACCAAGAAAAGATCGCTGGAAACAAAAAAGTGAAAAAAAAGATCACCAGAAAATAAAAAGAACTAAAGTCTTTCTGAAATAAGATTGTACATTTTGATTTATTTATTGTTCACATTTTTGAAAAATACAAATAATTGATATTTGTTATACAAAAACCTAAACTTATATTGTGTAAGATATATATTTTAATAATGAAACTCGAAACTATATGTAAAAACTTGTGAATATATATAATAAAAATATTTGTTAGTAAAAATGCGTACACTTTTTAGTTTTATTTCATTGTTTAACAAGAAAATTATGGAGGTGTTATTGTAGAGAAAATATCGTTTCAACTCAATTATGTTTCTTAAAATTTAGAACTCAAGAAAGTTTATCGTATACCTATATATTTTATAAAGAATTGTATTTTAAAAATGCTGTTTATCGAGTTAATTAAATTTAAAAAAATTCACACATTACCATTTATCTCTATTCTTGTTCTTTTTATCAACTTTTCTTTGTTTATAAATAATTTGACTGGTAAAATTTTCATTTAGTAATTTTTTATCATAACCTCTCTATCTCTATAAGGTGGTAAGGTCTGCGTACATTTACCCTCTC
>JAPFFP010047400.1:0-10384 GCA_026153255.1 Solanum medicagineum | reverse complement strand
TTCGGCCACCGGGGCCACCTCTAGCTTCGCCCGAATGATCTCATTCCTAACCTTGTCACTCCTAGTGTGACCACACAGCGTCACTACGTGGAATGTATGGCATGTAAAACAGCTGAGTGAAATCGAAACCATTAGAATAATCTAGCAACCATAATCAACTCAGAATAATAACAATCAATGTCAAGTGTCTAGCTAAAGCAAGAATAAAAAGTAGACAATCGACCCATCTAACCCATCAACCTTATCAATCAAATCAAACTCCTCTCATAAGGACTCATCTCAACTCATCTCAAAGTACTCCATTTGGGAACCTTTTTGGGAGTTTCTCTTATTCAACAACAATCTCTTATGAGCCAGTGATTTTAACAACAATCAAGCTAATATTGCCACATCCATTCCCTACTTGCCAAGTAAGGAACAAATCGAATCCATTAGGGACCACTAGAAAATCAAACTAGTCATCTATTGTTTTCGGGACTCTATCAAGAGAGGATCTCAACATAAGGTGATATGATGGTCCTAATCCTCATCTACACTTGAATATGTAATTTGATGAGTGGGAGTTGGATTATCTCTTACTCTTTTGGTGCTCGATACTTATCCCAAGAATCATCTACACTTGGCTATGTATTATAAAATCCATGAAGGCTATAGATGCATTCGTCAACCCAAAGGACATGATCAAGACACAAAATGGCTATATCTATTCCTAAAGGCTTTCTTTGGAATATCATACTCCCTCACTTTCAACTGATGGTAGCTAGATCAGAGGTCTATCTTTGAGAAACAAGAGGCACCTTGAAGTTGGTAAAACAAAATCATCTATCCTGGGGAGAGCGTATTTATTCTTTATTGTGACCTTGTTTTGTTTCCTATAGTCAATACACATTCTGAGAGACCCATCTTTCTTTTGCACGAATAGGACAAGGGCACTCCAGGGAGAAACACTCAGCCTTATGAAACCCTTCTCTATGAAAACTCTCAATTGCTTTTTCAATTCATTCAACTCAACGGAGGCCATCCTATAAGGTGGAATTGAGATAGGTTGGGTATCAGGAAGAATATCAATTTCAAAGTCAATCTCCCAATCAGGAAGGACTCTAGGCAAATCCTGAGGAAACACTTCTGGAAATTAATTCACAATCGGGACTGACTCAAAGGATAGGAGACTCGACATCATTAGTTTTAACTCTCACAAGGTGATAGATACAATCCTTCGAAATCATCTTTCTGGCTCTAAGATATGAGATAAACTTTTCTTTAGGTGCTATGGAACCACCCTTCCACTCTAGAACCAGTTCATTTGGCAATTGGAACTTAATGGTTTGGTCTCTACAATTAATGAAGGCATAACAGGCAGGAAGCCAATCAATGCCAATAATCATATCAAAATCAATCCTATCTAACTCAGTTAGATCAATGATAGTATCCCTATGATAGATAGACACTACATAAGCTCTATAGACTCTTTCAACCGGAATAAACTCACACCACGGGAGTAGAAACATCAAATGGTTCAAGAAGACTCTCGGGGGTTCTACCAAATCTACTGGCCACGTAAAGAGTTACAAAATACAATGTGGCACCAAGATCCATCATCATATAACAATCAATAGAAAAGACTTGAATCATACCCCTCACAACATTTAAGGAGTTCTCCTGATCATGTCGACTACCTATGGCGTACAAACAGTTTGTAGCTCCACTTGCACCTGGTGTAGTTCCTCTCTGATTTCTCTTACCTAGCAGGGCTTGTGCAGAAGATTGAGGTCGGTCAAGCCCAAAGTGATAGTGACCGGCTTGGCCACACTTGTAACATACATCACTCCCCTTGTGGCATTTACCTATGTGTGACTTGCCACATGTACCACATGGTAGTTTACCTCTTGATCCTTGAGCCACACTGGCTTGTGGTTGAGACACATGGGATCCAACATTTTGGGACCTGTAATCATTTCTGACTCTAGTCACAGGTGCAATAGTAGATGTTGGTGCTGGAAATCTGTTACCATTGCCTTTCTTCCCAACCTGATGGTTGGATATTTTACCTTTCTTGCTTCTGAACTCCTTTTTATAGTGCTGCCTCTCCTTATCAGCTTGTTGGAGAAAGGTCATCAGTCTCCCAATGTCCATATCACTCACAAGCATTGCTTTCCTCCTATCTCTCTTTGGCCCTCTATTCAACCCATCAACATACATTACCATCCTCCCCCTCACATTAGCAAGCATATCCGGAGCATAGCGAGACAGTTGTGTATACTTCAGACCATACTCTTGCACAGTCATAGAGCCCCGCTTCAAGTTCAAGAACTCTCTTACCTTTGCCTCTCTACGCTCCCTTGGGAAAAAGGCCCCAAGAGAGCTTCCTTCAACATAGCCCAAGTCAGCACGGGGGCATATTTTTCTCTACCCTTCTTCCATTGATCATATTAAGTCTAGCCACTGCCTTTAGTTGATAACCAGCAAGTTTCACTCTATCAGCATCAGCCACATATATCACTTGGAACACTTTCTAAAGCTCCTCCACATAGTTCTCAAGATCCTTAGTAGATGCAGACCCTGTGAACTCAGGAGGATTCATCCTCAAGAATTCCCAAACTCTAGAAGTTTCATGGGCATCCTGTCAACCTGCTCCTTATATTGCAGCAGGTGTTGTGACATCCTGGCCTAGCGTTTGAACAGACTGGCATAGCTTAGCATTAGAGACCTTGTCTTGCGAGGGATACACAATAGGGATAGCCTATTCCACGGGCTCCTCATGTCCCTGAGGCTCAGGTGCATTGACATTCTATCTGGTGGGACATCCTCTATCTCTGACGGCTCTTCTGGGAGGCATGATCATGATTCTGCAGCATGCAAAGCATGAATTAAAAAGAAATTTCATAGAGCATAACTCTATTGCATGATTTAGAACATGAATGAAAGGAAACAATTCCTAATATCCTATAACCTCCTACTTATCAAGTGTGGTCGATAATACACCCATAAACAAGAATCTACTAGACATGACTTCATAGACTCCTTAGGGCACTTGAACTTGTGCTCTGATACAAAGTTTGTCACGCCCCAGGAGGGGACCCAAGACGTGTCCGACACCCAGAAAATATTGCTAGTCCCCAAGCGAATCACTTGGCCTCATCACAATTATTCAATCAATAAACTCTACCAATCAGCGAAAGACATAAAGAATGTAAATGGGAACATCTATCATCTAGTCTCAAATAATAATATAAATGAAAGGCTTGTGTAGAGAAATAGCTCAGTATCTTAATAGTCGATATCCAACTCTAGTCTATGAAGCCTCAATCACTATAAGGTGGTGCCAATGGTAGACTCATGGCTACCTCAATAAAAATAAAGCTAAATAATATCTAACTCTAAAGCAAGATGAAAATAGCATAATGAATCCTCCAAAGTAGGGGAGGCTCATCAATCGACTAAATGTCCTAAATCCTCAATGATGCATCTGTTGATGATCTCTATCACTTATATATGCATCACAACATGATGAAGTATTGAATGACATTAGTATGTGGAATGTATGGTATGTAAAATAGCTGAGTAAAATTGAAACAAGTAGAATAAAATAGAAACCACAATCAACTCAGAATAATAACAATCAATATGTCAAGTGTCTATCTAAAGCAAGAACAAAGAGTAGACAATTGACCCGTCTAACCCATCAACCTCATCAATCTAATCAAACACCTCTTAGAAAGATTCATCTCAACTCATCTCATCTCATCTAATCTCAAAGTACTCAATTTGGAAACATTTTTGGGAGTTTATCTTATATGATAACAATCACTTATGAGCTAGTGATTGTATAATAATCACATTGATATTGGAACATTCGTTTCATACTTGCCAGGTAGAGAATGAATCGAATCCACTAGGGAGCACCAGCAAATTAAACTAGTCCTCTATTGTTTCATGGATTCTATCAAGAGGGGACCTCAGCATAAGTTGATATGACAGTCTTAATCCTCACCTACACTTACCTACGTAGTTTGACGAGTGTGAGTTGGATTAACCCTTACTCTTTCGGTGCTCAATACTCCTCCAAAGACTCAATGCTCATAAGACAATCAATCCCATCAAATCATCTCAATCAACTCATCTCAAATCAGCCTCATGGAGGCATTCATCTTTCAATCAATCCTATAGAGACTCTCATCATCTTATCAATCAACATCTTAATCAATAGCTCAAAGCTTAGAATAATAATTAGGGAATAATCGAATAGGTGATCCTTAGAGTTCATTAGGGGAAGACTTATGGATCATCAACTATTAAAAGTTTGTCATAATTCTCACATTCACAATTACAATTACAATCGACATTCTCAATCAAGGATATAGACTCAATCCCTATCTCCTTCCGTGCATGCTTTTAATCATTAACGCATAGGGTTTATGAAATATCTTATGAAAAGTATTAATTTAAAGAAAACAAGTTTATGATGATTATCAAAATATGAAAATACATGTATAAATATAATTTCTCAAGAAAATAATCAAGTATTGTATATGTAGACTCAAGAACTCTCAACTCACTTCTAAGATCATATATGGGGTACAAGAGAGAACAATCTCATGCTTTTAGTTTAGCCTTACATACCTGAGATGAAGGTTTAACGATCAATCTCCGAATCTCCCAAAATTAAGCGTCTCTCTTCTCTTCTCTCAAGCTCTAGTCTTTCAAGTGTTTAGAAAAGAACTTAGAATGACATAGGAATAGGGTTTTAGATCCTTTTATACATCAACATGACCTTGTTTGATCATTTTTTGAGTTTAGGGGGGGTTGCAAATTATCCAGAATGGCCCTCATAAAATTTCAATAAATTTTACACTGTGGAGAAGCGGGTCCACGACATGGACCCATCGCTCACCAGTGTATTTTTTTCGAAAATTTTTCGAATGACTTTTTCAATCTCCGTCAAAAAAATTTGAAAAAAATAATTGTGCATTTGCGAAAGGGCTATGACGCGCATCTGTCGTGCATCAACACTGGAATTCATTTCGGATCAAAAAATTATTTTTCAATCGAATGGCTCTAAAAATCGAACGAAACACTTCCCTACTTAATTTTTGGTGCTGATCCCAAATCCGATATCGGATTTCCAAATGGATCATGGGAAGGAGTGTTATGCGTAAGTCTCTACTTTAGGAGTATTTTTGTAATTTTACCTAGTGTTATATACCGGATGCCAAGTAGGTTAGGCTTTCTCTAAACCCTAGACTGAGATGAAATATTTGCATCTTTGTGTTGTATTGTGTAGTACTATTTGTGGATTGAGCTTTGGAGTATCTGTTGTATATGGTTGGGGATGATTTGTATGTTGTGTATATATAATATTATGGATGGTAGTTGTTGTATTGAGGAATCTATTGGATGGAGATGCTACATTACCTGAGTTCTTACATTATATGACTACGAAAGGGCTTGAAAGGGATTGGTTGGAGTTGTGAACACGTGACAGGTATGTACACTGAACTTGATTCTTTCTTGTATGTGTATGTGGTCTGAGGAGACAGGAATATACTAGCTAATGATGTTGACCTCTGATTACATGCCACTTTGTGCGCTGAATGTAGTATCTATATTTAATTGGTATATATATGCATGACGTGGCTACTGTTATCTATATTCTTTCTTAGTTCTTCTGGAAGAATTACCTTATTAAACATGATTCTGTATTGCCTTATGGTTTTTATGATCCTATATACTGGTGTTTTCTATTATGTACTTATGCCATTACTTAGTGACTGGAGAAACACACCATGTTCTGAGGATGAGTATAGTGCACCCCTCAGGGTGTCTTCTATTCTGTGATAGGGGAGGCATTGCTACTAAGCCATTGATAGGTTTGAAACAGGATTTTCACCCTACTAATAATTGGTAGGTTTCATCTTACGAGTTTTTGGGGATTATCTGTAATAAGATACTAGCAGTGTGAGTTAGTTCTTGGTATGGGATCCTATTGAGAGAGGGTACTTTTTAGTGGGATGACATATGGTTGTCTTAGCAATATCCTAACTAGCAGCTGGACTGTGATACGATTCTGGGTATGTGACATCCTTCTGATTATATAACCTCTTGGGCCTTAGCATAAGTTATACTAATGCTGCCCTATGAGTTTCTTTACATAGAAAAGGCCTTGGTAAGGGTCAAATATGAGCTAGTGCCTGTAGAAGGCATGCAGAATAACTTGAGTTGCACCAGTATGATCGCGCATTGCCTTTTGCTATAGAGATATGCTGACTAGGAGTCCGAGCATTAATTATATGTCGTACTGTGGCCTCCTTACCATATGGCTCCTTTGGAGCTAAAACAGTTAAAGTGCAGTTGAAAGATCTCTTAGATAAAGGTTTCATTAGACCAAGCATCTCACCTTAGGTTGCTCCGGTCCTTTTTTGCGTAAAAAGGATGGTTCTCTACTGATATGCATAGATTACCATTAGTTGAACAAGGTCACCATTAAGAACAAGTATCCTCTTCACAGAATTGATGACTTATTCGACCATAGATCTCAGATCTTGTTATCATCGTCTTAAAGTTAGAGAGAGAGACATTCTTAAGACAGCTTTTAGAACCCACTTTGGTCATTATGAGTTTTTGGTCAAGCCCTTTGGGCTGACAAATGCACCAGCAGCTTTCATAGATCTTATGAACAGAGTGTTGAGTTCGTATCTAGATATATTTGTTATCATGTTCATAGATGATATCTTGATCTACTCCCATAATAAGGAGGAACATGCCAACCATCTTAGACTTATCCTTTAGACCCTTAAGCATCAATAGCTATATGCTAAATTTTCTAAGTATGAGTTCTGGTTGGCTTCTGTGGTGTTTCTGGGGTACATTGTGTCTAGTAAGGATATCCAAGATGATTCCTAAATGATTGAGGCAGTAAAGAATTGGCCAAGACCTATAACTCCCACAGACATAAGGAGTTTCTTTGTCTTGGTGGGATACTACAGACGGTCTGTAGAAGGGTTTTCTTCTATCTCAGCTCCCTTGACTAAGCTTAGTAAGAAGAAGACTAAGTTCGAATGGTCAGAAGCTTATGAGAAGAGTTTCCAAGAGTTGAAAACTAGGCTGACCACAGCCCCAGTCTCATCCCTACCAGATGGAGCTGATGATTTCGTGGTATATTGTGATGCTTCTAGAGTTGGCTTGAGTTGTGTATTAATGGAGAGAGACAAGGTGATAGCATATGCTTGCAGACAGCTTAAGATTCATGAAAAGAATTACCCAACTCATGATCTTGAGCTTGCTGCGGTGGTGTTTGCTCTGAAGATATGGTGGACACGTGGATGTATTCACGAACCACAAGAGCTTGCAGTATGTATTTGGCCAACAGTAGCTGAATTTGAGATAGAGGAGATGGTTGGAGCTGCTGAAAGACTATGATATGAGTATCCTCTATCATCCATATAAAGCTAATGTAGTTGCTGATGCTCTTAGCAGGGTGACCATAGGGAGCACAAATCATGTTGAGGATGAAAAGAAAGACTTAGCTAAGGAGGTTCACAAACTAGCCCTTTTGGGGGTGCAGATTGAAGATTCCGACGAAGGTGGGGCCATTGTCTAGAAATGGGTCAGAGTCATCCTTGGTGATAGAAGTGAAAGAAAAATAAGATAGGGATCCCATCCTTTTCTAATTGAAAGAAGATGTTCAGAAGTAGAAAGTATTAGTGTTCTCAAAAGGGGGAGATGGTGTCCTGGAATACCAAGGCAGATTGTGTGTGCCAAGTGTTGACGACTTTAGAGATAGGATCTTGGCTGAGGCTCATAATGCCAGATACTCTATCCACCCTGGTGCAACAAAGATGTATAGAGATTTGCGAGAAGTCTATTGGTGAGGTGGTATGAAGAAGGACATTGCAGAGTTTATGTCTAGATGCCCAAATTGCCAGTAGGTTAAGGTAGAGCACCAAAGGCCTTGTGGTGTAGCCCAGAACATAGAGATTCCGGAATGGAAATGGAGATGATTAATATGGACTTCGTAATAGGCTTACCTTGATCCCATAGACAGCATGATTCGATTTGGGTTATAGTAGACACAATGACCAAGTCAGCTCACTTTTTACCTTTCAAGATGACTGATACTGCTGAGGATTATGCCAGACTTTATCTTGAGGAGATTGTTAGGCTACACGGGGTCCCTATATCCATTATTTTAGATAGAGGAGCTCAGTTTACAACACAGTTTTGGAAGTCCTTTCAGAAGGGGCTTGGTACGATAGTAAATCTTAGCACAGTTTTCCATCCACAGACAGACAAGGAAGCAGAGCGGACTATATAGACCTTAGAAGATATGTGGATGGCGTGTGTGATAGACTTTAAAGGTAACTGGTATGAGCATTTACCTTTGATTGAGTTCTCTTATAATAATAGTTTTCAAGCCAGCATACATATGGCACCATATGAGCCCCTTTATGTGAGAAGGTGTAGATCACCCATAGGGTGGTTTGAAGTTAGTTAAGCAGGATTGATAACAGCTGATCTAGTTCATCAGGCTATGAAGAAAGTAAAGGTTATCGAGGAGAGGCTCAAGATAGCTTAGAGCAGACAAAAGTCTTACACAAACGTTAGAAAAAGAGAGTTGGAGTTTGGCGTACGATTGGGTGTACCTGAAGGTGTCTCCAATGAAGGGACTCATGAGATTCGGGAAAAAGGGAAAGCTCAGCCCACGAAATGTTAGGCCTTACCAGATCTTGAGAAGAGTGGACAGCGTTGATTATGAGTTAGAGTTACAGACAGATTTAAGTGCTATATATTCGAATTTCATATTTCCATGCTTAAAAAGTGCTTGAGAGATCCCTCCCTTGTTATCCCGGTTGAAAGTGTTGGAATTATAATTTGTCATATGAAGAGATCGCGGTGCAAATATTAGATCGGCAAGTTCATAAATTGATGACGAAGGAGATTGCTTCGATAAAGGTCTTGTGGAGGAATCAATTCATGGAAAAAGGTACAAGGGAGACAGAGGAAGATATGAAGGCTAAGTATCCACACTTGTTCGTTGGTGTAGATGAAGATCTTGAAGGTAAACTCCCATAATTCACCTTGAAGATTTATGTTTGTTAAGTTCGAAAACCTCGTATTTTGAGCTAGTTTTGTTCGTCCCGTTATCATTCGAGGAAAAATGTTCCAAGGGAGAGATATTGTAAGACCCGGTGATAACACAAAAATATCCCTAGAATTAACCTTGAGCTAGCCTATCTTCCCATGCCCCAATTGCAAATTCGAGACCGGATTAACGATCAGTGCGAAAAGCTAAGTCAGAAAATTTTCTCATCTCGACTTTAATGCGAAAAAACTCAAATTAATTTTTTTCCAAAAAATAAAAAATGCTGAGGTTTTTGCGCCCCTTCCACGATGTGCTAGGGACGCAGAACCACGCGTGGATTTTTCCAAAAAATTGATGAAACTGGAATATTCGCAAAAAATGGCCATTTTACACTAGTACACATCGCGCACTAGCGCAAATGGAGGAGGATTTTCTTCTTTAAATGGGGAGGGTCAATTCCGACCTTTCCCAAAAACCACAATCCTCAACTAACCAGTTTTATCGTATTTAGTCCAAAAAATGCATTTTTACTATTGCATTCTCTCAAAACAAGAAAAACCTCTCAAGAACTCACACTTTAGAAATTCAAGAATGATAGTAGGGCCTAGGTATCTTTCCAATCCTCAAAAAGTCATTCCCAGGTATGTAAGGCCTTTTAAAAGTCTATATTATTATTATTTTGGGATTTAAAAATCCTCAATTCCATACAAGTTTCTGGTTCAACCGTAAGATCAAGAACTTTCATCCCGTATTAGTCAATTCCATAGAGATGTTGGTTTATGCACTCCTTTTTATATGAAATCATGTCTTTTACTGATGTTAGTATGAAGTTGCATGGTTGTACAATAATTACTGTAAATGATGAATTCTTGAAAATCTTGAATTTATTTCAAGAAAAGAAAAGCTAGCATATGTATAGTTTGAATCAAGTTAAAAAGTATTTTCTTGAAGATTTCTTGGTACTTTAGTTGAGTAACCTAGCATGTTTGAAAATACGTGAAAGGTACTAGTTCTAGTAAAGTTAAAGATCTTAGTTGAGAGAGCTAAGTAGTAAGTTGGGCTAAATACCTGAGTAAACCATATTTCAAGAACTCATAATTTTTAAGTATGAGCTATATAAAGATCATTGTGGGAGTAGTATTGAGCACCGATATAGGTGAGAGTAGAATTAATTAGTTGAACTCATAAACTGTGTATCCAACATATGATAGGATTGTACCATGGTACCTGTTAGACCCCGTAATTTGCTAACGTGAAAAATTATCAAGTGAGTATTAAATTAAATTGGAGTAGAAAGGACTCAAA